>JAPYYV010004148.1:0-17099 GCA_030522625.1 Copidosoma aretas
AATAAGTTCTATCTGACACAATTTATTACTTACCAGCTCTTAGTTTGATCCTAACCTAAAAAATTTAGATGTCTTGTCTACTTTAATGGTTTGGCAATGAGGTCAAAATAAAGTCAAAGCTGTCAGAAAACATAAATTAGACATCTAAATTTTTTAGGTTAGGATCAAACTAAGAGCTGGTAAGTAATGAATTGTATCAGATAGAACTTATTAAGCCTTAAAAGCTCAAAACAATAATGTTTGGATGAAACTACATGATTTTTTTTGTATTCGTTCGATATACTTTTTGACGCTTATTAAGTTATTGCGGCCATATTGCCGGGCCAGTAAGTGTCATTGAAAAAGGCCACTTATCATCTTAAACTGCAGGAAATGAGCTATCTGTCGCAATTTTTTTTTTTTTTTTTTAGACCAAACCTGTGATGGACAGAGGGGGTGGCCCGGTTGACGTGGATCGTCCCACATATATATATATATACATAAAAACTAGTGCACTCTACCTCCCTGCGCGCTCCGCACGCTAATCCCTCGATCTTTCATGGTAACTATGAGATTATATATAACCATTGATAGCATCCTTTTGTAAAAAAATTTAATTGAATTTCCAAAAAAAAAATTTCCTACGTTAATGCTACTTTTTTGTAGACTGACAACAAAGACACGATTCTATGAGAACCTCGAAAAAAATAATAACCCCACTTTTTCAACACAACCGATTAATTTTTAACAATAAATTGTTTAAACTGTAACTATTTGTTGCCCTTTCGGTTATTAGATTGAAGCATATTGGGTTATTCATTTAAAAGAGGATTTATATTTTTGCTTATCTTTAAAATTATTTAAATCATTACATAAGTTATTTAGCCACGTTTTTCATCTTTTGCCGCCAAAGAGCAAAGTTGATTATTTTTGGACGTAGTAGTAGAACATTGTATTAAAACACATGTTTTCTGTTGGACAAATATAGAGCCTCTTGCCCTAAAATCTAGTTGGTCTTCTCAGTTGTCAAAAGCACGTGGTATTCAGCAAAACTTGTCTATTTACATCATGATGGAAAGTATAGTACACCTATACAGTAATTATAATACACGGAAATATATTGCTTATCATATGTTGCATGAAAAAACATTGTTTTCGATTGGGTAACTACAGCTCAGATATAGTTTGCTAGACTGAAGCGCAATCATGGTTTGCACATACTCTGGTTTTCTTTCGACTTCAGTCGTCGGTCGGTAATCGGTCCAAATCCTTAAGTGAGTAAATCTATTATTAAGCTTCATACAGACATGAGCAAATCCCAGGAACTTTTATTTTTCTGTCCCTCACATAATTTTGGATCAACAAACTATTTTTTTCCTATTCTCAAAGTCAAGTTTTATTCTATATGTAGTATTGTATGTAAAAAATTGAATAATTGATATTTAATGGCTTTTATTATCTAATTAGAGAACAAACAAGCGAAAACAAGTAGTAAAAACGGTGAATTTTAGATGTTTTTTTTTTTAAATTCGTTTCTTGGATACTCTATAACTTTTGGAGCATAGCTCAAAATGACTTGAAATTTTATGCAGAGTTAACTCTTAATATTCTTTACAAAAAATACTCATGATCTTAGGTGTGCTTCTAATGGAGAATATTGCGAAGGAGGTACTGTCTCTACATTTGTAGTAAAAAAGAAACTTTTGATATTTTTGTAAGCCATGTTTAGAGCATGGCAGAATCATCAAAAAACTGATTTTTCAAAACTTTGAGATTTTTTTACTCCCAAACAAAAGCTTCTACGTAAAAATGTCAAGATAACTTTTCTGCTTAGAATGACCCAAAATATATTAAAAATTTTGTTCAGACAAAATTTTTTTTTTTTAATTGTTTAAAGGATGTATTAATAACAAAAACTGCAGGGTTTAAGAGCTTGGTATCTCACGGATTTAGATTCAGCACATCAAAATATGTAAGAAAAGTCAAAGGTACTTAATGAGGGAAGATATCTTGCTCAAACGTAGCTGTATAAAAGAAAAATTTTGTAATGAGAGACCTCTAAACTTTGGGAACGCCTAAGCTCCGTGAATCAGTGAACTCAGAGAGTGCCAAGGCTGGAAGGCTGGTCATATTCTGAAGTTGGGAGTCTAGAGCACCAATCGTTGAAAAGCCAGAGTTAATTTTTTTCTTGGAAGTGTCTTGGCTCTAACATAGAACTGAACGGCTCGGTTAAGGAACTCGGCACACACATGTTTATACACAGGCACGACCCGCATGTACCCACGTGTATTAACTTTCACTTTTTATTTCAATATCGCAACTTTGCAGATCTATATGTTGAAGCCGAGAGACTTCCAAGAATAATTGACCTCTGGCTATTCGACGGTGGGGGTCTCACGACTCCCAACATTGAAATACAGCAGTTCCACAACAGGAGGTATCTTATTACAAATTTTTTTTCCATGTTGCCATCGAGCGCGTCCTATAAAAATCATAGCTTTAAAAAGCAAACCAATAATATATAGCATAAATTTTTTTACGAAAAAGCTTCTTAAATTTTTGTTGTTGAATATTTTGATTTGAAATTTTGTACACACGTTCTTAGAATGTAAGTTCATGAAATGCAGTGTAAAATAACGTAATATTGAAAACATTCACATTTACAAAAAAAAAGAAGAAAATTTAATTATTATTCCTTCTCAATTTTCTAATTGGAAGTTATGTTCGGATGTATTTAATTAAATAACTCGTGAAAAAGTGATGGATGATTAAGGATTAAAAGTAATAGGGGTGATAATCATCATTATGATTTTTTGACTGAAAAGATTTGATTTTCGAGTATTAAATAATTAAGATGTTAAGATGTAACGATCAAACATTTCTTAGAGTTAGCCACTATTTCCCATTACCTCATCTTCAAGCTTTATTAAAAATTTTCGAATTATCTCATTTCTTTTTTAAGATATAATAGGTATCTGACACTTCAAACCCGAAATTTCCCTATTTTAGGTTATATTAGGGGCTATGTGATCGAATAAAGGTAGATGGCTCTGTTATCGAGGGTCTTAAAACAATTTTTAAGAATCTAATGTTATACTAATAAAAGAATAATAATAATATATACTGAATTATTTCATCAAAATTTTTGTAAATATTAGTTGTACAAGTAATTTACTACGAGTGTAAAGAATTCTGCGTTTTAAAATCACTAATTACATTTATTATCAATGAAATGAGAAAAATATTTTTTGGCTCTATTATTGAAACTTAAAAGAGCCCATGGATCTATTATAGATCCCTTATTATCGAGCCCCTTTGGGCCCAATATTTACATTGTTAGACTGTCGGTATATCAAGATATGCACATATTATATGCAAATTGATGAGTTTTGTTCGCAATAATAATTACGTACATCGATTTGTCTTACCCAAAAAATACAAACAAATCTTAGTAAACCAGAACTTCAGGTAACGTAGCAGCGGCTAGCTCTCAATGTAGGGCCTTGATAATAGGCACACAATAAGAATACTGCACCTATTATGGACATTATTGTTAATGAATACAAAAGAAAAGCAAAATTTAAAAAAAATTATTACTTATCACGTTGTTGATGCCTATTTTAGTATTATCATAACATCTACACGTATCAAATGCAGTAAATTTTTGAAATATAGTATTATATGCATTTTCTTACTGTTTTCGTTTAGGAATCGGACGAAACCTGATGCAAGATAGCTGGTATAACTTGTATCACGTGTTAAATGACAAAGTAAACAGTGATTTCAACTTAGAGAATTTTGTTGGCTACATTATTAAATCAATAGGAAGGAAAAAAAATTCGTGCAGAAACATTAGTCTATGATCCATATTTATGTATTTATAGTTCAGACCCTTCATAATTGAGACAGGCTCAATAATAGAACCACCTACCTTCACTTAGGAAGAAAGTCCTATACAATAAAGGAGTAACATAACAAGGATGATTGAGTCATTTTCAAAATTTTCTGACCAAAATATATGATTTTTGAATATTTGATCAGGTTAGGGTTTAGCGGTCGAACTTTCTCTATACTTTTTCTCTATTTTCTATCATATCAGCACAAAGATTGAATTCTTTAGTTTTCTTTTTCTCGGGAGCAGTCGAAGCATTTCAGCCTCGTATTTTCTCGCCTCGCAGCCGAAGTGATCGTCGTATTTATTGCAGTTATATCTCCATGACCAAAACACAAACAGCTGTGGGCATTTAGCGCTCCAGCTACAGGCGTTTAACGCAAGGGGGGCCACATGCACTAAACATTAGATGGCCTCGATGCACTAAACCCGTAATTCTGCTCTCCGAGTAGGGTGCAGTCGGGCACAGTTTTTACAGTTGCGGCACACTCTAGTGCATAATCGTACCCATGGTGGAATAATGACATAAAGTGTGCTCGTGTACTGTCACGCATCTTGTCCTTTCTCACTAGAAAGTTACTAGTTTTGAGAGAGTGCGCGGAAAATCATGAAACCGCTGCTGACTAGTTTCCTCATCCCATAAAATCGACACAGGCTTGCGTCCGCTATTTGTGGCTACAGCATATATATATATATATATATATATATAGAAATACAAGTCTGTTAGCTTTGCCCACTCACTCATAATGTTAACACAAGGAAAAAATAAGCATGCACCAGCTCTCTTGGAAATATTAGATTTGTAATCAGTGTCATATTATTATCAAAATCTGTTGAGTCAAAGAATTTCAAATATTAACAGATTTTTGTCTCGAAAATTACGTAATTTACGAGAATTTTGCATGATATATTTTCGACTTTGAATCGTACATAGATTATAGTCATATTTTGTAATTTGCAAAATTCGTTGAATTTAAAAATATTGGCTGCCATATTGGATCCACCATTTTGAACTTAATAAATTTGACCCTGAAATCGTACTTAGCGCTGTATTTTACATCAAAAAACACTTTTAACACATAATTTTTCGTCATGCGGAATAAGTTAGAACGTGTTTATAACATTTAGCGCCCTCCAGCACCTACATTTTACCTGCGCCCATCATAAACCGAAATTTTTTTAAAAATGCACATTTCAAGCGACAAAAAAAGTCATACTCTTGACGAATCGATTTTAATACTGAAAACTTGAAAACAAGGGGTTAAACTAACCTCAAAATTGTGTTTAATATTTTTAATCTGTTCTACGGAAAAGATTATAACATTTGGTATTTTTGTTTTTTTCCATAAGCATTGATTTGTCTTTCAAATCAAGAAGTTCGCAAGCCAAGAAAAATTTTAAAAATTGTGACCGCCGCTGACGGAAAGACGGTGAGTCAAAACATTTGCAAAAATTCCAGTATTGTTTTCTAAGAGAGTACTATCAATTTCCAAAATTTGAAAAAAAAATTTTTGTTCACGATGAATTCCCCATATATACATACATACATACAGACGTAAGAGTGACGTATGAGTCTTCCAGAATGAAAATGATCAGATTTTGATGAAACTTTACAAATATTTTATTTAATATCGTACAAAACGACTAGTAAAGTTTCAGACCGATTCAGAACCTGTGAGCTGAGATATGAACATATCTTTTAACACGTGCTCTTATGGGAATTCATAAAATCGTACCGAACCTCATACTTTCCCATTTTTTTTAAGATACCTCTAAAGATCAGATTTTAAAATAATTGAAATATCATATTCATTAATTGCTCAAGAATGTTAGTGTACTTTTTTATGGTGGTTCAGAACTTCTTAAACGATAAGTTATTGATATTGTAAAATATTCAATGTGATAGCAGTCGATGTTTTTCTCACTTCCGAACCTGTGGTAACGTTGTGTTAGGTTAGAACGTCTGAACTGACTGAAGTCATGATGCCCGCCCCAGCTCCTTGTCTGCTTTACAAGTGCGACGTTTCCATATTTCATATGCATGAAAAGATTTATGTTCTCCGCCTCTTTTTAAGATCGCTCTTTCTCTCTCTTGCCGAGAGAACTCCCTCAAGAAAAGTGTGTAATAACTACATTTGACCCATAGTGGGGCGCCAAAGCCTAAAAAATTCAAAAAGTTGTGGCCTTTTCAAACATTACAGGAATGTAACCCCGTATGATTTTTTAATAGGGTGATGGAGGATATTTTTTGCGAAAATAGGGAGTGAAATACGAGATTTATTTTGTTATTATGCTATACTATGATAATTTATTTATTACAAAAAGTATCATCAATTAAAAAAGTTTAGGAAAATAATATTAACTGAGTTTTTTGTTAAATTCATCGGTACATCGATATTCTTTTACTTATACTGTTTTTACTGACTCTCGCTCGTAGATCATCAACCATCAATTTGTTTTCTTTTTCTTTAGCTCGTAACTGACGTACAGATGGTTTTAACTATTGAAATATTGTTATACTTGGGGCGGATTTTAAATTTTAAGATTTAGTTAAGGCTGTTCTGTCGCCATGTCAAAGTAATGAGAAATCGATAAAACTTCTTTCATACAATTTTGATGCAATCATCTACCATTTGAACCCGTTTCAGATTGATCTGTTTGGATGGATCTGATCAATACATTTTTAAAGTACCGTCCTTAATCACAAAATGTACGGCTTATCGTGTTAAACAAGACGTTATACCAGATCTATAAAACATCGAATTTAAAGGACTTCTAATATTGAGAAGTTAATGAAAATTTCGTATGTTGTTCAATGTTTCGTGCGTATATTCCTTGCAAAATTCAGTAGGGCTTTCGATTTTAAGCTATTTCAGTATAAACACCGAAATTCATGGTAAAAATGATATTATCGGCGAGTAAACAGACGGACCCCAGCCACGTTGCAAGTGCGCGCGCTATTCAAAATTTCACATTTACGTGAGCACTGGACCTTATAATGAATCGCAATGAACCAATTTTGATTTTTTTTGTACATTTAAAATGAAATTATAGGTCTTGTTTCTTTTAATTTAATTTTTTAGTATTATTCATGACTTGAAATTCTAAGTTAATAGTGAACAACAGTTAGCAGCAGACAGACAGCTGATTCATCACCACCAACGGTGACTGCACAAAATTGTACAGCAGCGTTGCAGTGTTTTCTACACACTTTATTAACTTGAAAAGTAATAGATAATTGTTACTTTCTGTACTTTTATCAACAAAAATCTTTAGTTTTGACAATTTCAGTCCAGCTCTAGCAAAACTTAATTTTTTCTGTCAAATATTTTGTTTTTAACAGTTGGCAGCGTACAAAACTTTCCAAGAGTAAGAAACTTGAATTTATTTTTGATAGAATTTACTATTCATAAGTTATACTGTCTAGACACTTTTTTAAATTCAGAATCTATTGATTTTATGTATGGAAAAACAATTATGACTTTTTTGGACTGTTCAATATTAGCGGAACATATGTGTGTTAGTTTAATCTATTTATTTTATTGATTTTAGTCTAGAGTCTATAATTTTATTGACAAATCGAAATGGATAATCATTGTATTTGTAAACTTTTTTATGTTTATCAGTCCAAAAAAGTCATAATTGTTTTTCCATACATCAAATCAATAGATTCTGAATTTAAAAAAGTGTTTGGACAGTTTAACATAAGAATAGTAAATTCTATCGAAAATAAATTCAAGTTTTTACGCTTGGAAAGGACCCGCTAGATTATCAGAAAAAGTCAGATGTGTATTTACTACGTTGCATTAATTGCGGTTGCACATACACGGGACAGACAAAGCAAAAGTTAGAAGAGCGTGCGTACCAACATAGTTATGAATGTCAAGTGAGCAATCTGAACTTCGTTATATCCTTCCATAATAAGTTTGCTTTACATAAATTTAATTTTGACGATATTAAAATATTAGACATAGAAAACGACAAAAAAAAAAGACTAACATCAGAACTGCTTAATATACACTATTTTACCACGAACATCATTAAAATTCAAGATAGTGAAAATTTGCATGAAGGTATAAAAATATTCTAGACCTTTTAAAAAAGTAATAAACAATCAAAATTAAAATTCGGGTAGCTCGCTCTTAACCCCCTTGGTTCTTATTGCTAGTACGCTCCTGGATTATGTACCTTTTTATTTTTAAAATAAGAAACCTTAGTTTATTTGTCGCTTATCGGACTAGTCAGTCATTTTTATAGTGTTATGTAGCACCATTGTTATATTTATGATATAAGATTTCTTAATTACAAGTCTTTGTTAATTACATACATCATAAACACGTTGACTCATTAAATTATTATAAATTTAATGTAAATAATTATTGTAATGTAAGTTTATAAGTTCAGTAATTAATTTTATTTACTTATTTTAAGCATACTTAAATGATTTTGCAAAAGCATGTTACTTGTAATGAAGAACGCCCAGTCTTACATTTGCAAGAATTGTTAGTGAATACGAACAAAATTTTGTGTTTTTCTGATTTTGAGGTCTAAAAAATTAAATTTTTTCTTATAAATAATATGATCTCATGTAGATTACATCCACAGACACGATCAAGTCGGGACGCTTTGACGGTCAGACGTAAAGTTACACGGGTCCGCGTTAAAGCGAGTCTTTTACATTCGCCGAGGGCATAAATAGTAAACAATTGTAATTAAAAGTGACGTTGGTGAAGCTAAAGAGACACAAAAGTAATAGCTAGTGCAAAAGTTCGCGAAATCGCGGGGAAAAAGGTCAGGAAAAAAAAGGTGTGTCAGAGCTTAGCTCGAGCCGGGAATACTATGGCAGACAATAAGCAAGATCAGGATAGCCAGCCGAACACCAAAAAGAAAAGTAAAGAAGGCATCGGAAATAGAAAAAGAGGTTGGCCAAGAGAAGTAAAAAATAAAGCAGCAACAGAGCTGCGTAAGCCCGAGGCAGAAAGACTTGAAAAATACCTCGAAGTAGGCGCATCGGCCAGGGGGGAATTGTTCCTGCCAATATCAGGGATCGTAGAGGTGTTACTTAAATCGGATAATGAGGATACAGAGCAGTAAAATCAGGAAAAGAATGTCAAGAGGTAAAACGAGCAGATGAGCAACGAGAAGCACAAAAAGAGGTCCATGAAAGAAGAGATATCAGTACCAGTGGGGTAGACAGATAGAAGCCTGGAAAAAACAACAGGCATGACATGTTGTAACAGCAAAAAACAGTAAAATGCCAAGGGTAGCAGAACAAAAATATTACCGACGACGGAGATGTCGGGGATAAGGAAGGCTGACTCGGACCCTGAAGTACAACAGACAGCTGCGACAGAGGAGCACCAGATGGCCACGATATAGGAAAGACATGGGACAGACGCATACGTCGACTATAACGACGGCGATAATAGTAGCAGCGTAGACGATGGCGGAGGCGATAGCAGCAGCACCAGTAGCAACGGTGGTAATAATGGCGTAAGGGTAAGAGGTATTGTAATCAGGTAAGCGAAATCGGAGAATAATGTAAATAGCGTAGTAGACTTTAATGAGTATAGGGTAATGCAAGAAAAAATTCACTTATTAAAATTAGAATCAGAGTGGGAAAAACGAAAAAGATGCAAGCTAGAAATGAGAGGGAGCTGTACAGCAAACGTAACTAGAAAAAAAATACAAGTTAATAAAGAGCTACGGGAGAAGCTTGGCGACTAGAAATTGTAAACACTCATAGGGGGGAACTAATTAAAAGAGTAGAAAATCAGAATAATGATATGCAGGAGATTGGTAGGTAGGAAATTAACTCAGAAAAAAGTAGAATAGAGAGTGCAAACAGCGTGAATAGCAACGGCACTGAGAATGTAAATATTATAACGTCAAACAAAACAAACATGGAAATAATTGATAGCAAAGCAAAAGCGTTCGATGGGCCGGGAAACGATAGATTCCAGGAGGTGATATAAATACAACGCGGATATTAGAAGGTATGAGTAAAAGTGAGTTAAGATACGAGAAAAAAGAGGGACAGAGAGAATGAAAAATAAAATTTTTGTAAGAGGAATACGAGCAGTTGGAAGAGATATAATAGGGGAATTAAAAGAAATTTTGGGCTATAGATTAGGTTTAGAAGCGCAGATAATAAGAACAAGAGCAGTTGGAGGAGGTCTTTTAGTCAAACTAAAATAATTAAAACATAAAATATAAATAATACGAAAAAAGGGGAAACTTAAAGGGTTAAAGTTATGGCTAGAAGACAACCTCACGGAAAGAGAAGAAGAATTCACTGAGTTTATTACAGGGAGGGAGGCGGAAGAATATAATAAAAGATTACACGTTCGTAAAAAGTATCTTAAACTAAAGATTGGAGATCAATGGTGGGCGTGGGATGAATTACGGGGGGATTTAGTACAGCAAAAAGCAAGAGTAAAAAGACGGTTTTTTCGACATAAAAATAGGAGTTTACCATGGGGAAAAGAATGGGTTAAAATTAATTTCTTGGAGTATAGAAGGTATTAGAAAAATCAAGGAGGTAAAAAATTATCTGGATAAGTTTGATGCAATAGTATTACAGAAAACGTGGGTGAAAAAATGTAATGAAAACTAATGGGAGAATAAACTAAACAAGAAATATGATTGGCACTAGAAAGCGGCAGCTGAAAAGAAAAAAAAGGGTAAAGCTAAAGGAGGCGTTTTAATTAGTATTAGAAAGAGTGTGGTTAAAGACAGGGTAGAAAAATGGGATCTAGGTTTAATAAGAAGGGGTTAAAAATTAAAAAATTGTAAAAAAATCAATGTAATTGGCGCATATAACAATGCAAAGATAGAAATAATGCTCGAGAAACTTCAGGGAATCGTAGATGAATGCATACATAAAGGAGAATGGGTACTTATTATGGGCGATCTAAATGCAAGAATCAAAGAATGATAGGTAAACGTTGAAGGCGACAGAGAGTTAAGCAGAATATCCTCAGATAAAACTGTAAAAAGAAAGTGGGAAAAACTGCTTAATTTTTGCGAAGAATTTGGTTTAAGTATTAGAATCGGAGCAAGGAAAGTGGATTGGAACGGGATGTACACTTTATAGGCGATAACGGCACCTCAGTTCTCGATCTGGTACTCGAATTGGAAAACGAACAAGGTAGTGTCATAAATGAGTCAAATATTACTCTGAGGACGGTATCAGATCACCTTCCAGTAGAATCAAGCATAGCGGGAGAAAATAAAAAGGGGGAAAAAGAGGTAGAATCTAGAAATATATCAGATAATAGGTTTTGATTAAAGTGGGTGCCGAGTAAAAGTATCGAGTACAACAATGATATGGGGAAAAGGGAAAAGGATTTAAATATGAAGGGCATGGATGTGCAAAAAAATAGCATGCACTCACAAAACATATATGGGAGGTGGGCAAAGAACTTATAATGATTAAAAAAGCAGGCAGAGAATAAACAAGTTGATTATGACGAAGATGTTAAAACACAGAAGAAACAAGTATAGGCAGCACTTAAAAAATGGACAAATTCAAAGCAGAAAGAGGACAAAAAGTTTCTTAAAGTACAGAGGAAAAAAGTAAAGGAAACCAGAAAAAGATGCTACGAGAAAAAAAGGGATGAAAAGTAGAAGAGAGTGGAAGACAGTAAGGGTATGGCGGGATTTTGGAAAGCAGTCGGACAATTTAAACCAAAGAAAAAGAAGGGGTCAAATATTAGTCAAGAGAACTGTCTTATAGGTCATTTCAAAAATCTCTTAGGGAAACAGGATACGCCACCACTAGAAGAGAAAATTATGGGAACCAAAAGTTAGTTAGAGGCTAGGGTGACGCTAGAAGAGGAGAAGGGATTGCATGAGAGCTTAAATGAAGACGGAATACCCGCAGAATTCTGTAAAGGGCTCACAGCGTTTTGGATAGGCGAGCTAGCAATAATTCTAGACGAAGTATTCAGTAAGGCAGAACTAGTAAAGAGATGGGAGGTGGCACGAATAGATCCAATACATAAATCAGGACACAAAACTGACGTTAAAAATTACAAAGGGGTATCTTTAATGGATGTAGGTTACAAAATGCTCACAAATATAATGACAACCAGACTAAGAAAATGGCTAGAACCGCAGGAAAAGTTGAAAGAAAGTCAAGCAGGTTTCCGAGAGAATAGAAGTACTACGGACCACATATTTGCTCTAAACAGCATCATAAATAATGAGCTGAAAAACGAAGGGGGCAAATTGTATGTATGATTCATAGACTTTAAAACAGCTATTGACAGGGTAAATAGAAAAATCTTTATAGAAATAATGTAAAAGATAGGCATTAAGGAAAAGTTTTTGGGAGTGGTAGAAGAACTATACAGAAACACAGAAAATGAAATAACAGCAGAAGAGGGAATCACAGAAAAATTTAAAACACATAAGGGAGGGAGAAAAAAACGAAGGGAGTACAGTTATAGAAGGGAAAAATATTTTTAAGTTAAAGTTTGCGGACGATGTTGCAGCAGTGACGGACAAAAAAAAAGGGTTACAAAGTATGCTTAACAACCTTGAGGGATACTGTAACAGTAATGAGCTAAGGTAAACACACAAAAACGGAAATGATGGTCTTTAGAAAGGGAGGTAGCCTTGCAAAAGAAGATAAATGGTACTTCAAAGATGAAGAACTTAGAGTAGTACGGAATACAAATATTTGGGATTCTGGCTCACGCCAAAGAAAACGCTCAGTCGTCAAGTAGTGGAAACATCAAACAAAGTTGAAAAAGCAGTGAACACGGTATGGGGAATTGGGAAGAGAGCCAACATAGGAAGCCTGAGCAGAAGATTATACTTATTAGATATCGTAGTTAAAGGCAGGTGCCGTTATGTGGGAAAAAATAGAAAAAGTACAAGGAATCTTTGTTAAGATGGCTCTGGATATCAGCAGAAATATACCAGCCTACATATGGACAATGAAAGCCAACGGAACAAGCGTAAAGGTAGAAACCATGAGAAGGGCAAAAAACTACATAATGCATGTAGCAAAAATAAAAGAGGACAGACGGCCTAGGATCTGTTTGAAAAAGGAGCTGAGATACGCGGACAATAGAAACCCAAATAAGTGGTATAAATCAGTAGCAGCAGCTTTTGAAAGAGTAGGAGATAGGATAGAAATTACACGGGTATTCGATAATGAGGAAATAAACAAGCTGGAAGAGAGACTGGAAAGAGGGATAAGAATAAAAGAGGACCCACAAATGCAAACAAATTAGGCCAGAATTAAAAACTTAAGGTATTGCAACTTTTACAAGAATGACCCTCAACTTAAGGGAGAAATAAAAGATGAATGGGCAAGATTAAGGCGCGGTAACGTTGGAAGGGCAACAAGGGATACACGGACAAAAGGTGTTGTAAAGGCATGTAGAGAAGAATCGGAGAAAATGAAACATATATTCACATGTCGGAAAACAAAGAAAACAAATCAGCGAGGTATGGGTTAAAGAAGTAGAAATACTGGGGCTACTGGGGCACACAAAAAAGTTAAAGATAGGTTACTAGAGCTACTGGAAGGAGATCCGATCATCGACCTCTGTAAATTTAGCAAAGAGTTAGAAAAAATTGAGCAGATTGAGAATTGAGGTGACGGAGGGAGCTAGACTAGGAAATAAAAGAGACGTGCGACTCTCCACATAAAGCAAGGCAGAATTTTAACAAAGATGCGGGATTTGAATGTAGGGAAAAAGCATGTATACGGATATGCGACAAAAGTCTAAGCGACTAATGATTGAATGATAGGAGAGAATGAAAAAGTTAATTAAAAGAATGACTGTGTGAATTGAGAACTTAAGAGACTACAGTACATGATTTGTAAGCGTTAGGGTTTGTTCTGGCGATGCAAATGCACGGGATTTTTGTGCAGGAAACCATAATGTTAAAAGAATTTATAAATTCTGTACATGAAACAAATAAATACAATAGAATACAATAAAATACTTATTTTAAGCATACATATACAGTTGTGTTATTGTTATTAAGTTTGTTAATTATTCAATAATCTTTTTAGCCTTTATAAGGCTCACCAGTGTATCTGTATACTAGCAAAACGTTGGATGAATATTAATTGAAATAAAGTGGATTGGATACGACCATTAGAGAAGCGCATTATATAATATATTCCTCGCAATCGTTTGATACAACTTTTAAGTTACTTTAAATAATTTAATTTTTTAGATCATAGAAATAGCTGTTTCACCGTTTTAAATTATCCTTATGCGTCATTAAATAATTTTTTTTGTGTTAGAAATACACAGAAGAACTTATCTTGAGGATGCATTTTGCTAATTTATGTACAGCGGTATCAAGTTTTAAACGGCCTTTTTTGGTTTTTTTTTAAAATAATATATACTAATAACTTGTTTTTTACATTGTGTAAAGTTTTTATTTTTTCCTCTTTTTATATTTTTCTAGTTTTTTTTCTATTTTATTGGCTTCTTCCAACTTTCTTTGGTCTTCTAAATAACAGGAATACTTCAAATTCGCAGTCTTAGCAAGTTTTTTCGATTCATTCATGATTAGTACTTAATAAGGTTTCAAATTGTAACTTTCCAAACTATCTGGAACCATCAATCATAAATCAATAGTTTTTTCTTACTGTTTGATAATTTGTCAAGATTTCACCTGATCAAAAAAATTCACGTTTTACGCTTGCTTTTCCATGAATTAGTGATAGTGCAGCGTTTACAACTTAACTAATCAAAGGGTATCGCTTTTTGACACGTTTTGGAATAAAAGAATCAATGGACAATATTCGTTAATTCGTTGAACCTTTTTGTAAGATACATCTAATCTAATTAAAGCAGTGGAAATTTAATCTTTAAATATTTAAATTCAATTTTAGGTAATGGAAATAATTTTGCGATTTTTGAAATTAAATCGCGGCTTTGGAATTCATTATGTTTACAGATTTGGTACTCAAATCATTTCAAACTGCGAATTTATAACGTTTTCTCATAGATATAAGTTATAACTGCTAAGTAACACTTCTTGGCATGAGCTAAAAATAGTAATTTATTTTTAATAGGTAATAGATCAACAATAGCGGTGCGTGCATGTGCGGACACTATGCATCGTATGCTGTACTGCAGATAACGGAAAGTAGGAGGGGTATCACTCTCTATCTTCATCTTCTTTACGTAGTATGTGAAAAATCGTGCACGTACTCTTGCTATATGTCCCAGCTTCTTATTAAAGAGAAATACGATGGAGATCTTAGAAAAAAAATCAGGTGGGTGGAAAGGGCAATAACAGGCGTAAATAGTGGAAAAACCTAGCAATAGAGGAAGAAAGGGGCAAAATAGAAAAAAAAGAAAAGCAGGGGAAAATAGGCAAAATATTACATCCCCGACATTAAGAAATTGGGCATATAATTACAAGAAAAATGTAAGTAATAACGATCTGAATTTTTTACATTGAGCGAGGTCTGGAACAGGGTTATATTGCAAAATAATTTTCATAATTAAGATTTTTACCATTGAATTACTCAAAAATAACACTCCAAACACTTTAAATTCGATTAGAACTAAAAATGTTATAGTCTTTACATGCTTAAGAATGTGCGCTAGGTCAGATCGCTAAATTATTAAATGTTTTGTTCACGTAGGTATCAATATTCATAAATATGCAAAAATGGTTAGAAATTAATTTCTGTCTATTATGAATATAGATATGTATGGTCAAAACAGGTCAAGTCAAGATTACATTTTTATATTGACGCCTATCTCTATTGGTATACCTTGACATCGATTGATCGTTTAGAAAATCCGTAAAATTTATCAATTCTGGCCTATCTTGTGTTTTCTATGAGATGTGACGTTTTTCCATAATTTTTTGCGCCTATGATTGATCGATAATCAGTTAATTTCAAAATAATCTGGTTTATCTAAGATAGTCATATTTACTGACAGAATAACAATCATGTGTAATATTAGAGTAAGACACAGTATACTAAAAGAGGCATATGCACGGAGAGCAATGGTTATGAGAAAAATTGTTCGTTTGAATTTTATATTAAAAAGATATCAATCATGATCGGAGGTTGTAAAATGAGCTTAAAAATAATTCCTTAAAAGAAAACATGATATAAAAAATCTTAACTAATTATGTGTATTTGTTTTCAGCATAGCACAAACGCTACTATTAGTCGTCAGCAAAGAAAGGTTTTCACTTTCAGTAGAAAGACCAAAAAGGGATTATGATGCATTTTATTCATAATGTTTATATTCAGATTTTTAATAATAATCAAAAAAACATTGTATTTTGACAAATACTTATATTGCTATTTAAATTTTTTCAATAATTACTCAGTTATTTATCAAAAATTGTTGTCCTAATACTAACACATTTTTGAGAAATGAGATTAGTCTGAAGTTCAATGTTATACTGTTTATATCTTTAATACATTATTTTATAAATTAAAATAACGTTAACTATAACTATTGAAAACAATTTAAAAAGTTTACCAGTGAAAATATTAAAAAACTACTTTTATATAACAAAATTATAGTCCATAATAAATTTTTAAAATTTTAATTCACAAATTTTTACAATACATCGAGTACAAAAATTTTGTTCATTACAACGAAATATTAGAATTTATGCAGTTAAAATAATCCAAACAGTAGGGAGTCTCTTAAGCTGAAAAAAATATGATAAAATCAGTATAGTTTATAAAAGCTTTTCAAATAGAATGGTAACAATTGTAGAAAATAAGTAAATAGTGCCAAAAAAATGTAATGAGCATTAATGCATTAAATAGACGAAATTATTGTACAAATATAATTATAAAGATGATCTTATATTAATGTTATGTAGATGTGATAAGATTTAATAAAATATCCGAGTATTTTTAATATGTTTGTTAAAGCTTTTATAGTTGTTCTATGAGTATTCAAAGTAAATAGTAATTTTTTTAAAAAGAGAATATTACGAAAAAAATTGTAAAAAAAATCGTAAATGTCACCATATGACACTTAAGGTTAAACTTTGACCTCCAATACCCACAAAACAAGTGGAATTAGCGAATAATCATAAGAGACCTTTTTAAAGAATGTCGAATTTCCTACAAGAATAACTATGTGTCAATACATTTGGTACAAACAATGGTAGTTTTCTTCACAAATGTGCATCTCTCCAGGGCGGTCCCTGGGCCCGAGGGCGCTTGCGAAGCAACGCCCGAGGGACTGTAGGGACCGCCCTG
>JAPYYV010004148.1:17137-32951 GCA_030522625.1 Copidosoma aretas
ACTGTAGGGACCGCCCTGGTCGGATGCACATGAGTGGAGAATGCTATTTTTCCTACCGAGGGCGCACCAGCCTCTCAAAAACGCCCGAAGTAGGAAAAATAACTTTTCCCATGTTATTTTCCATTTACAACTTTAAACGTTGTGAGGAACGGGTTATTATTAATATTAAGAGCTGAAATTTAGCAGGGATTTTTTAGTATTCATTTAGAAACGATTCAGGACTATCATGAAATAAAATTTAAAAATTCTCCAAAGAAGGACAACCCTAATATAAGACATTTAAACTAACCGCCTGTTCGCTGACGTCACGACCATCAGCGACAGTTGACCGAGAGAGTGTTAACAGCGCGCTTCTTGGCAGAGCTGGTGTTTGAGAACAGAAAGATTCATTCAACTATGCGTCGTCATAGTGAGATGTTCTGAATAACATATTACGTTATTTAAACATATGTTATTATTACTTATTTAATACCGACTATGTATTGATTCAGGTAGGATCAAAATAAAACTTATGTGAGTGTATATTTCTGTAAATAGTTATGTATATATTTTAAGTTTATAAATTACAGTGTACACAATCTGCAACAACACGTGTTGGATTTTATATTCCTTTAACGTTCCTATTGGACCATTAATAAGTCTCTACTTTGAGACTTATAAATCAACACATATATTCTGCTATTATTGTACTTCTATCACAATGTTTAACGACAGGAAGTATTTGGCGGAAATTGCCTTCCAAAGTAATTATTTTACCTCCAAAATGAATTTTTGTATCACAAACCTAATGTTCTATTAACTATTTCTAATGCCTTTTTAGTCATCATGTATGCTCCATCCAAAATGACTACACTGAAAAAAGTTTCAGACGGAATCGTCTTGAAATACGGTGGCGCTGCTGTCAGGCACCTTCAGAGCGCGCTCGCCTGAGAGTCACGGCTATTTGCCTTGGGCCCCGGCAGCCGAGGCTTGAGACTCAAGTGACGGCTCCTTTACTGGAGTCTTGGTGAATCTCCATTAACATTCAGAGTCATATAGCCGGATGATTTAACATTGAGGACTTAGTGTACGTAGTCTATATATAGATAAAACTTTCAACGTTTATTTTCATCGTTAAACTTGTGTCGAAATGGATGAGTTTTTTTCAAAATAATCTAACCTTGATGAAAGAATCATTGCGCTTTTTAAAAGTAAGTAAATTTAGAGGTTAGCTTCATTATTGTTGTGTTGTTTTGTATTGCTAATAGTTGTATAAATACATGTATATAGATAATGAAGTACACGAAGATTCTTTTTATGCTTTTTGTTTTAGTCCTAAAAATGATGGAGAAACGAATCATTAATCAAGTCTTGAATATTTTGAAGTTGATGGTAATCGATATGCGATCGGAATGTTTATTGCCGCGGACATCTCAAAACATGAAATAATGATAGGACAATCGAACGAATTATTCGTGTAAAAGGTGAGACATTTTCACTTTAAAAATGTACGAACAAGTAACATTTACGTCTCACTATCATGCTTATATAGTACAGCGCAATTCGTCTGAGGATGTAAGTATTAATTTTAAAAACATTTGCCCTGTTGAGCCAGGAATTCACATTGAAAAAAATGACCGCATGTATGTAACTTTTAAATGTGGGCTGTATTTGTTACTGAAAATATATTTTATTGTAAACTAAGTCATAAACTATTTTTTAACAAATTATCGTCAGAAGTTATTTGAAGAACTCTACATATTATATACATATATTTTTCATGATTCCTTGCAATATTGTATAAAATATACATTATTATAATTATAATAGATACTTAATACAGCAACGTATATATTTTCGATTCTATCATAGCGTTTAATCAATTACTTTTCGCATTCGGTACAACACAATTCTGAATCCAGGAGTCCAGCATTGAGTTAAAACTATTCAGATCGCTGGGGTAGCTGAGCTCCTGCTATTCAGGGCAATTTTCCCATAGTCAAGTAAGGGAGCCGATCCTATGCAGTCTCAAGCCTCGGCTCTCGAGGCCCAAGGCAAATAGCCCTGACTCTCAAGCGAGCGCGCTCTGAAGGTTCCTGACAGCAGCGCCACCGTATTTCAAGGCGATTCCGTCTGAATCTTTTTTCAGTGTACTTTTACTTACCGTTATTAATTTTTATAACATTATAATTCTAAAAGTGCACTTTCTATATTATTCAAATCTAATGGAAATCGAAAAGTTCTATGACTTGTCATTCCTTTGGGAAGCAATATCGAAGCAACACTGGACAGTACTATTTGAAAACTTAATTAAGCCTTTTTTCTCCTTTTCTTCCAATTTTATTTTCTATATACTTCGTACCTTATAGTGGAGTGCCAAGTATGAACTTCAACAGAGGTTAGACTTGCTTGGTATGGAGAAAATACGTTTACATGTACGGGTGTAATATACTTGCACACACACATACGTTAAAAATACTTATGTTTGAAAAAATCGAGTATAGTATCGGTGTTCTATACATTTGAATATATTGAACTCACCAACAAGTGAGTACAGGAGTTTAGTTTAATTAAAAAAAAGATTTATATCTCAGACATGTTGGAAATTAAGATCACCATTTTTAAAATTTAAATGTTAGTACTTTGTTTTACTGAATTTGTGGTGACTAATCATTGGCGTACACGCACTTTGCGCAGTAGCCAATTGCTACGTTTTTTGTTCTTGCGTCGTGTAGTTCTCGCAGCTAGCTGCTACGGCAATCAGTCCATCTCATGCAATCACGATAGCAGGTAGCATATACTTGCGACCCGCTTAAGTTCAACCACATTGTAGGTACAAATTTAACTTTCCGTTCTAAATATTCAATAGTGTTCTTATCGTCGCAATTACGCCACAAATTGTTAGATTGTTAGTTTAGAGTTTCAACAATAAATATGTTTTTTGTTAGTAAAGGGCTGCAAGTATCTATTAATTATTTGTTCACCTGTCATCAACTAAGTTTTGTCTGTATACCTCTGGATCCAGCGTATGAATAAAATTAATGCAGTCCACTCTTTCATTTTTGAACAAAGTCCTTCGAGCAAGATTAGCGAGGGCAAGAAGTTTTGGTAAAACGGCCTTGCTTGACGATAGTGTTATCTTGCTTGAAACGTGGTGCCTTCAAATTCAGCCACCTTGGCTTATTCTTCGTTAGGCCTTTTCTTTTCCTGGATCGGGTAACGAGACGGACGCAGACAGCGCGGCTTCTCTGCGGACCGTTCGCGCTCGCAGTTACTGCTGCTGTTGGCTGCCGTTTCCTTTGCAGCTTTAACGACATGCTGCTGGTGTTCGCTCTGCGGGCCTTATCGACTGCTGCTTCAACTCTGTGCTGCTGGCCACCTGATCATTAAGGTTTTGCCGATTCCTTTTACTTGAGTGAATACTTTGCGCATTCTCTTTCAAAAACTCATCATGTAATTGCGTTTTGTGCTACTAGGTAACAGCGAGCACAAAATTTGCGTTTAAATAAACGCAGAATTTCAATTGAAATATTATTTTTTGGAATCTCAATTTATACATTTAGATGCATTTGAGTATGTAATAGCATCGATCATGCATGTTTGTTAAGTTTGTAAGTGGTGAATTATTAACATAAACTCAAGCTACATAAATTAAATATTCGATTTTAGTTTGGTTATGCTGTGCAAGACTTTGCTTGTTTCAATTTTGTAATTTTATCCATCTCCATTTAAACTTATTGAACAAATTTAACAAAATGGATGCCCATGTTATTGAACAATCTAAGTTATTGAACAAAATTACAAATGCATTTAAAAACTATAAAAAAACTTGGCAAGGCAAAGATCACGAAGGGGCAAGCGACTTCTAGACTTCACCAAGTCAGGGACTCATTGATGTGTTTAGGTCTAATCATCGTCTTCTTATGGGGATAACACCACTAACTCACTTTTGATCAACGATAACATTAGACGTAAAATCTATGATGCCGTAGAGAATGCTTTTTATTCGGTGCGACTAATCCTGGTCCTTAACCTCAGTCAATTAATACTGCGGCTGTGCACAGCTTTACGTCTCTGCCCTCCATAGATCCTCCTAGCTTTCTCTGGAGATTTTTTTGGATCAGAAAATTTTCGTGATGTATTTAAAGCAATTGTTCATAGGAAGCAAGAGATCCCGAACATTATCAAGTACCAACATCTTAGGGCCCATTTTTAAGATGAGAATTTTAATCTTGTTAAAAACATAGTAGTCGCGGTACTAGGGCAGAAGGATGTCGTAGCAACAAGACGAGATTAGGCTTGAAATTAAGGAAAAAATATGTAAATTGACATACTGAAATCTTGAACGGATCCCAGCCCCGGAACCGCCTTTGTTATTGCAAAATAGTTGAAAAATCTGTGTTTGTTAGGATTATTTGTAATTATCTCGCAAAGTACGCATTTTCAAGAAAAATGTTTCGAGTAAAAGTTGTTCAGGAAATTATTTTTACGCACGGATTAATGGCCAACAAAGTTGAAAAACGGAAAATTGTAAAATTAATAAAAAAGCATCCCAGAGTTGTCGAAATCATACGAAAATCAAGTATGTTGTAGTCTTTGGGAAGTTGAAAAAAGTCCCACAAGTCCGATCGCGAAATTAAAAAATGGCGGCCTATTGCAAATTTGTTGAGGTAAAATATTGATGTTGCAATAAAATGTGTGACAGCCATCAGATCCGAATCTGGTTTTTTGCAATCGGTAGGTATCTCTGATACATTAAATCTGTTAAAAAATTAATATTTTTAATAAACAAATAACGCTGTAAATTAACAAAAACCCATTGCTATGGATCGCATTTCCGTCAATTTACAACTAAGAGATTTTTACTAGAGTTTATTCGATTGCGCTCATTTTTTAACGAATTTACAAAAAAAAATTTTGTGATACGCCCAATAGGAGCAAAGATACGTTTTTTTTTCCATGGCATACAGCAGCCGCTATATTGAATATTTTGACTTCGCACTTGGCCTGCTGTTTCTTCATAAAATGTACAACAATAATTTTCTTCTGACGAGTTTACGTTCATCCTGTTGCTGTAAACTGAAAAGATAAACAGTACAAAAGAACGCGTCCGCATCGGCTACCGAGCGCGTGGACCACCAGCACGGCACTCATGCGCAGTAGCTTGAATACGGCTCTCTGGCCCTCGGGCAGGCCTAGTCCGTTGCCACGTGAAAATTAGTTGCATAATTTATTAAAGCTCGACAAAATTGCATACTACATGGGGTTTTCTCTATTTCCATGTATTTTTGTCTTAGCTACACGCTGATACTATTAATTTTTCCTTATAGTGGCTCTAAAGCACATATCAGCACGTTTTTCGGTATGTCTTAGTTTTACAACTAATACGTCGTTGTATTAATGTATCGGCTGAAGGGCAGGTACATGATAATTATCTAATGAAAGAAAATAACACTAACGAATGAATCAGAGGCTTTTAACGGTTGTAAAACTGAGATATATAGATAAACTTGCTGATTTGTGCACTTCAGAACCACTATAGGGAAAAATATATAGCATCAGCGTGTAGCTGAGACAAAAATACATGGAAATAGGGAAAACCCTATAGTCGTATGCGATTTTGTCGAGTTTCAATAAATTAAACGACTAATTTTCATGCGGCGACGGACGAGGCCTGACCAGGAGCCAGAAAGCCGTATTCAAGCTACTGCGCATGCACGCCGTGCTGGCGGCTCACACGCTCGGTAGCCGATGCAGACGCATTTTTTTGTACTGTTTATCTTTGCAGTTTACAGAAACAGGATGAACGTAAACTCATCGGAAGAACATTCTTGTTGTACAGTAAGTTATGGAGAAACAGTCGGCCAAGTGCGAAGTCAAAATAATAAATGTAGCGGCCGCTGTACGCAATGGAATAAAAACGTTTCTTCACTCCTATTGGTCGCATCACAATTTTTTTTTTTGTAAATTGGTTATAATTAAGCGCAATCGAATAGACTTTAGTCCAAATTTTTATGTTGTAAATTGACGGAAATATGGTCCGTAGCAACGGGTTTTTGTTAATTTAGAGCGTTGTTTGTTCATTTTTTCACATATTAAAAAACCAGATTTAGATCTGATGGCTGTGACACATTTTATTGCAACATCAATATTTCACCTTAACAATTTTGCAATAGGCACCATTTTTAAATTTCGCGATGAGACTTGCAAGACTTTCTTCAACATCCCTAAGACTACAACATACTCGATTTTCGTATAATTTAGACAACTCTAAGATGCTTTTTTATTAAATTTGCAATTTTTTGTTTTTTGAACTTTGTTGGCTGTTATAAACGATAGAAATTTTTTTTTAATTTTTGAATTATAAATCCTTGTGTAAAGTCATTTCTTGAACAACTTTTACTCGAAACATTTTTCTCTTAAATGCGTACTTTGCGAGATAATTACGAATAATCCTAAAAAACACCGATTTTACAACTATTTTGCAATAACAAAGGCGGTTCCGGGGCTGGGACTTGTTCATGATTTCAGTATGTTAATATACATATTTTTTCCTTAATTGGAAGCCTAATTACATCATGTTGGCTGCGACCACGACTTATCCGATTTTCAGATGCACTGGTACCGCGACTATAGTACTTTCAGAGGATAATTATAACCATGCTGGGGATACCCTCACACACTATTATGATAATAAGCAACGTCTTGTACATACTTATACCACCTCTATTTTAAGTTGTTAAGTCATGAAAGCTAACACTTGTTTGGAGATCAAACGCATATCTAAGAAGTTTATTAGCCCACTTGACTCACTGATATGCCTTGAAAGACCGGTGTGAGATGCAGACTAATTTATAGCCTTGGTCGCCAGTAAGATTGACCACTAAACGAGGAGGGATTGACATAAAATTGTAAGTAGTAGTAGGGACCCTCGTATCCTGACACAGCTTCGATACTTCATCGCTTCTCAGATCATCACCCTTGAGTCATTTACTAGCAAACTGTTGAGTACTCGTGATAATTCTCACGGCAAAACTAACAAATTTACGTCTGCTTCGCATTCATCAGTTGTTGCGACTGACCCTTGTAAGTTTTGTCGACAGAATAATCAAATAACCTCTTGTGACTCTTTTAAGTTACAGGCTTGGAAGACTAAATGATAGTTTCTCTAGAAGAATCACTTGTGTGCTAATTGTTTGGGACCTCATAAAAATCAAGACTGATCAACACTTCGATGCATAGAAAACAAAAAACACCTTCCACACCTATTGTTAGACCACCAATGTCAGATAGCAAGGCTATACACTTGGCTAGGGAGTATGAAAAGAGCAAGAGTACCTCGTCAACTGACATTAGTATCAATGTGCAGTCGTGTTTTAAAAAAGAGGTCAAGTCACCCGGAGTTCTTCTTGCTAATGCTGGGATTTACGTATATTCTTCTGGTGGCTCAAGTAAAATCTTAGTGCGAGCCGAAATTGATCAGTCTTTCTTGTGACAAGATCTTGTAACGTTTTCTATCGTCACGATGTTCTTCAGGAACAAACAAAAGTACAATATAGGTATGATCGGGTGCCGTCTGGAAGGAAAAAAGCGAATCAAACAGGAGAGCGATTGATCTCGCGTATCTAAGATGAAGCGATGCACGATGAGATTATACGCACACTAATATCATTAATTTTTCGAAAGTAACGACGAGCTTAGCACGAATATTCCTCCCGTTTACCCAGGAAACACTGAGGGATTTAGGAGAATAAAGGATGAGAAATAAGCATTCGTCCACATACCTAAGCTATAGATGGAAGAGGCCCGGAATGACGAGATATCCCTACCTTAGCACTTACGACCTTCGAAGCTGCCGTGGAAGCTAAACGGCCGGAAGAGAACTTCGCCGCCGACAAGTGCTCCTTTCAGTGTTTGATGACAGATGAAAATAAGATAGTAGCATGCACCTATACGCCAAGATCCAAAAGAAACAAACGAGACGTGGTTAAATTTACATACCAAGGCTTTAATATAGAAAACTCAATAATTCAGATTATATTTTAATACAACGCAAGATCCTTGCATCAATAAAAAAAAACAATATAAAATAAAGAAGCACAAAAAGAAGCATTAAGCAGATAAAAAACTAGGCATTAAAGAAATGACAAGCAGGCGTTAAACAAATCCCAAAGTGCATTTAAGCGATAATATATGTGCATTACAGCGAAAATAATCACATATTTGAATGTTAATAAATATGGTGCATTGAAGCAATAAGCAGTGCATTTAAGCTAGGTGTCTATGTGCATTGAAGCGTGACACGCGAAATGGCAGATTCCCCGTTGGCACCAGAAAGAACGAGTGACTTAATCACGCTAGCGCCAAGTGAAGAATGTTAGCCGTAGTGCGCTCGCCGTTCCCGGAGGAGCTAAGGAACCGCTTGCGATTGGCGCTGCTGAACCTCGTCGTTGCTGCCGATTTCCTACGACCTAAATGGTATCTTGCGACGGCCTCGCAAGCATTGTATCGCGCGCAGCGACCTACTTTCTGTTAGCTTTGCGCGCACCTATTCAAACATAATGAATAGCATAGCATTATCTAACAACATAAAATACTATAAAGGAAAATAATATGTAAGAAAAAAAAAAAAAAAAAAGACGTAATGACCGACAAAATTGCGTCGCACTTGCAACCGCAGCTCTCTTCTTTACGCTCAGTCCCGGAGGCAAGTTCGGATAGCGCTCGGCAGCTGAACGCGTATCTTGTACCCGTGGTGATGGCAAAGAGAACTTCCGTCGTACTTGAACTCCGATCATGCCTGCATTATCTGTACTTATACTTCGTTCTGCACTCTCGACTCTAGGTCCTCGACCGGGCGTATTAACTGCCGCATTTTTCAATAACTTCACCATCTTGAAGCGTCGCTTACCGTTCGATGTTATCATCGGAACGTATTTACAACGTTCAACAGGCGCTTGTAGCAACGTGAAAGGATCGGCAAACCAAAAACCAGAGCTGTTGGCTGCAAGCATTTGCGGGTTTACCTACAGTTGCGCGTCGCGGTACTGAACAATACGACCCTGAGAGGACTAGCTTTCCATCGTAGCCGAAATACAACTAAAAGCAATTTATCATAAAGACGCTACATTGAGGTGGCTTCGGCGTGATTTTTCTAGTCGATGAAGTGGTACGAAAATTCGCTATATTGTAACCAATGTATTGTAGACTCAATAGCACAAAGAAACAGTGCGGTTGACGACTAAGTTTTAGAGAAAATACCATGTGCAAATTTTTTTCTCTAACACGCCGTCTTATGGAAGTTGGCATTAAAATGACTGATATAAAAAAATGAATTGATGAGTCCTTGTGATTCATAGAAGTTCTTGAAGCTTTTTTTCTCTGATTCTTTTGATATCATAAAAATAGTATGTTGATGACTCTAATTTTTTTTAAATCGAGAGGAAAGTGATCAGCTCTCTTCTGCGCATGAGCAGACGATAGTATTAAGTTAATATTTTCCTTTTGATATACAATGTACGGTTTTCTCAAAGGGTTTTAAGTTTCAACTTGAACACGTGGCTAAGTAAGTTAATAATTATCAAAATAAGCCAAAAACTTTTTTTATTCTATAAAAAACTTTCCAGGGCCCTTCGCTTGGTACGGCACCAAACGACGAAGCCACCGTAAAAGCAATTTCCACAACACACTCGATCCAGCTATGCAATGTTTACAAAGTATTTATCAAGTATAATACGGTTTTAACTGCGCTAAATGGAACTTTTCACGAAATTCGTTTTGTTGTTCGTCGTATAATTGGTAAGTATCACTGAAAACATCAGCGACCTTGTAAGGCCCTTCATACACAGCAAAAAACTTGGTTATTTGTTTACTCCCGGTATTGGATACATTGAGCGCCTTTAATAACACAGATTTGTTTACATTAAACGTGAAATTACGACGATTTGCATTTTTCTTTTTCGCCCTTTTCTTCAACATCCCATGCATATAATCGCGAGCTAACATCAATTTTCCTTCTTTCGGAAGAATTGATAACGAGGGCGTATTTAAATATTTTGCCGGTTTCTTATTTAAAATAATTTTGTACACGTAAACTGAGTAAACTCGTAAATTACTTTGTTCATTAGGCCACAGATCAATTCGGGATAGTCGTACCACGCGGTATGCCTTTCCGACAATAGCGAGCGAATAAAATGCACCAGTTCACGATGAACACGCTCTATCGGATTCGACTGCATGTGGTGTATGGATGAAAAAACGACAGATTATCCAAGATCTTTCAACTTATACAGCCATTTTTTAAAACATGACTGGGTGCCATGATCATGTATAATTTTCATCGGTTTACCATATCTCGGGATATAATCGTAAACAATGCATCCAATTACCGCGTCTGTGGTAGCCTTTCGCAGTGGATACATCATGAAAAATTTCAAGAACACGTCTACTGTTGACAGGATGTATTTATAACCGCATTTTGCAGTCGGTAGCGGGCCAAAAAAGTCGAACGATAAAAGCTCACGCGGCCTTTCCACAAATATCGGCTGGTATTTTACAATGAATTTCTGCGTGATAATTTTGTTTATCTAACAGTGGTGGCAACGTTTAATCGCGTCATATACAGACTTTTTTTACCCAGGAGCAAAAAACTGTTCTTGCAACAGTTATACGTTTAAAACGAACCAACATGTGCATATAGCGAGTGGATTTCTTTAATCAGTAAATTTAATTTAATTTTCGATATAAAAAATTTTAATTTTTCCCTTTCCTTTTTGTATAAATATTGCCCTCACATACAAAACGTTTACAAAGACCAATATCCTTATTGTTTAATGACTCTATAATACTAATAATCCCGTCGTATTGCTTTTGCCAACCCCAAAACCCTTTAAATAAATTAATCAATTCGCCGGTAGGCTTGTGAGCACATGTAATTACATTAATCAGTAGTTTGGCTTTATTTCTTGCAGGTGGATATTGTATAAATTCTCAATTTTTTCAAATGCGCCCTGCTGCTCCGATCCCCATGTAAAGACCTCGCTCTTACGCAACAACTTATTCAGAGGCACAGTATACAGCGAGTAGTTCCTCACAAACTTGGTGTAAGAATTTACAAAACCTAAGGACGATTGCAGCATAGGTAAATTCTTAGGCACAGGGAAATTCTGTATTGTTGCGATTTTTTCCGTTTGTGGCTTCAACCCTTCAGCGGATAGCCTGTGACCCAAAAAATCTATTTCTCGCTGCATAAAATTCGACTTGCCAAAATGAACCCTTAGATTGTGCTTTGAACAGCGTTCCAAAATCATCTTCAAGTGACGCAAATGTTGCTCGGAGGTCGGAGAAAACACAGCCAAATCGTCGACGAACTGTAGATCGAGTGCCTCGTGCCCGAATAGCACCTCACTAAGCACCCTTAACAGCGCAGCGCCTGAAGTCTTAACGCCAAAAGCAACTACGCTGAAATCATAAACATGGTTGTCAAATTTAAATGCTGTGTACTGCTTTGATTCTTCGGATAGTAGAATTTGCCAATATGAACTTGTCAGGTCCAAGTTGGAAATAAAATTAGCATGCTGACATCGCGGAAATAACTCCTTGAGCCCGGGCAGCGATTCGTGATCATCGACAAATTGTTTGTTCAATTATCGGGCGTCCATACACCAACGCACCGTATTATCTTTTTTTATAACAACGCGAATGGGATTGATGTACAGGCTGAATGACCAACGTATAACGTTCAATTTTAACATTTTGTCGATCTTGTTTTGTACCTGCTCCCGGTAATTCAGCGTAACTGGGTAAGGTCACGTAAAAAATGTTTTTTCATCTTTCAACACGAGTTCATGAATATAAGTGTCAGCAAGACGAGGGCGTTTCTCGAAAATTCGCTTAAAACGTTGAATCAAATCTTTTAACGAGTTTCTCTGTTCATCCAACAAATCGATCGCCTATATTTTGTCTTCTATTTCGTCGGTAGTAATTTCGTACGACTCATCCGTTGGGTCGAATGTCTCATCGTCAACAATCACATCCGGTTTACTATCATTATATTCCACATTGAAATAATACGATTCATTGCACAGCCACAAAAAAAAATTTTTTTGTCGCTCAGACAATCAGACTATGCAAACTATATGTTGTTGGCGTCGCTGAATCCAAATCTTAGGTCAAAAATACCCCTGCACGTCTGAGCTTTGACATAACCTCAAAAAACGTATTTTACAAAAAAAAAATTTTTGTTGAGTCTGACACTCAAACTATGCGAACTTCGTGTTTTTAGGGTCGCTGAATCCAAATTTGAGGTCAGAAATACCCCGGCACGTCTGAGACTTGACATAACCACAAAAAACCTATTTGGCACATAATTTTTCTTGTCTATTCTGACAGTCAGACAATGCATACTATATGTTTTTGGGGTCGCTGAATCCAAATCTGAGGTCAAAAATGCCCATGCACGTCTGAGTTTTGACATAACCTCAAAAAACGTATTTTACAAAAAAAAAAAGTTTTTCTCGAGTCTGGCAGTCAGACCATGCGAACTATATGTTTTTGGGGTCACTGAATCCGAATTTAAGGTCAACAATACCCCTGCACGTCTGAGACTTGACATAACCTCAAGAAACCTATTTTGCACAAAAATTTTATTGTCTATTCTGACAGTCAGGCAATGCATACTATATGTTTTTGGGGTCGCTGATTCTAAATCTGAGGTCCTAACGTTACCCAATGTACACCGCAAGAAGGTTGCACGACTTGATTTTGTATATCATATGAGAGCTTTTTATGTAAAATTAAAATTTGTTAAATGTTCACCAAGAACAAATAAACGCTTAAATAAACAAATCTTATGTACATTAAAAATAAGTAGAATCATTACCAACTAGAATGAATGACTATATTAAGTGACTAGAAATAAAAGTAACTGACTACAATTAACGAATAGAATGGAAATAGTGTGATTCGTGTAGATGACTTTGATGGAAATTGAATCACTAGAGTAAATGACTGGCATGGAAATGTAATCATCAGAGTGAATAACTAGAAAGGAAATTAAGTGACTAGAGCGAGCAAACTTCAAATTAAACGATTGGAAACCACGATCAAAAAATCAGACTCTTAAATTAAATTTTAGTTTCTCTTTTGGTACTGTACCGAGTTCTTTTCTCATCAAATGATCTATGCAATGATTTACGCTTTTTATCTTCTTTCGGTGTATCTCGCTTTAGCATCCAACGGAAATCTTCCATTATTTTTTCGTTTCACCTTCCTTGATAACGAGTTTTCATAATTTGTACATCTTGATGAAAGCGTTTACCTTGCTCTTCACTAAAATCACCAAGATTTTCTGGAAATTTGTCGAGATGTGTATGCAAAAAGTGCAAATTTAAATTCATTAGACATTCTAGCTTTCTAAAATCTTCAACCATTTTAGCTAAAATCTCTTAATACTTTGAACTTTTGGTATTGCCTAAAAAGTTCTTGGCTACGTCTTTAAAACTGAGCCAGGCTGCCTTTTCAAGTCGATTCATTTTACCAATGAAATTTGTATCTTTGAACATAGTACGAATTTGTGGTCCATCAAATACTACTTCTTTAACCTTGGCCTCAGAGAGTTTTGGGAATTTTAATTAGAGATGTTTAAAACATTCACCTGATTTATCGAGGGCTTTGACAAATTGTTTTATGAGGCCAAGCTTAATATGCAATGGAGGAATAAGAACTTTCGATGGATCGACGAGAGACTTATTGATGATGTTATTAGAATCTGGAGTTGAGGATGATCTTACTGGCCAATATTTTTTCTTACTATAATGATTTTTTCTATCTCCATATCCTCCAAACACAAGTAGCAAGGATACTTCGTGAATCCTGATTGTTGTCCAAGCAGCATACTTATAACTTTCAAGTCTCTGCATATCAGCCACAAATGCTTTTTATACTGAATTTTCTGTAAAAGTATATGCATATTGTCATATTTTTCTTCCATCACAGTTGAATGGGCAATTGGTACAGGACCATATATATTCCTGTTGTGAAGTAACACTGCCTTTATATTTCGTTTCGAAGACTCTATAAAAAGTCGCCAATCACAAGCTTTGTAAGAATTCTCTTTCATCTAATTTATGAGACCCTCAATATTTACACCAACTACTTTGTTGATCAATCTTCAACTTGAAAATTTCTTCATACAAGTTGCAAATATCTTCGTTTATCGGTTGTTGCAACGATTTTACCTCATATTTTGAACAAATATTACAGAAATTGTCATGATACGTACGACAATCATTTAATGGCGAATCCTGAGGTAATTTTCTTGTAGCATTAAATTCCATATTAGCGAAGTCACCAACTAATGTGGAACTGCGGTCGCTTGATGACGACGCGGACGTCTGCGGGCCCGCTTTCTCGTCCCGACCAGCCGCCGATACTGAGGATCCGACCCTCTGCAACGTAAAACGCTTACGTGCGCCTGCCATGATGGCATGGAAGCCGTAATCCAGGGACTTCGCCGGATCACAGGCTCACTCCGTTGCCCGCCGCCACCGCGAGGAGGTGCCCTGGATGCAGACAAACGTAGGAAGGATTTATGGGACAGATGATCTTTGTGAGTTGCTTTAAAAATTGTATGAACACAAGTAAGAGAATAGAGGTGCAGGTGTTTTTTAAGCCTCATATTTGGATTCAGCGACCCCAAAAACATTAGTATGGATGGTTTGAATGTCAGAATCGACAAAAAAATTTTTTTTTGTAGAATAAGTTTTTTGAGGTTATGTCAAAACTCAGACGGGCAGGGGTTTCATTGACCAGATTTGGATTCAGCAACCCCAAAAACATATAGTATGCATAGTCTGAGTGTCAGACTCGACGAAAAATTTTTTTTTGTGTGGCTGTATTGTTATTCGATTGTTTAAGACGGGATATCAATGGCATGATTATAGCCTGATGCTAAATGCGCAAGGTCATGTCCATCTTCGCCGAGTTAATGATAATATTGATCTCTTTGAAAGCATCGAAACCGATGATGACCTCCCGTGACAGCTTAGGCACCACCATATATGTCAATGACACTTCGTGAGCCCCAAAGGCAGTAGGGATAAAAATTTGTTTCTTAACTTTGCAGGATCTCTGACCTGTTGCTACTTTGATTTACCTGCCTGCTAGTGGTAGTGTCGGTAATTTCCCCAACTCACCTTTATTCATTTCATAAAAGGTCTCGGAAATGCAAGTGATCTCGCTACCGAATCAAACAAGCCTAGGACTTTAACACCAAATAGCGACCGATCATTTAGATATCGTTCAAATATAACTCGAGGTGCAGACGTAGATTTTGTATTCATCTCGCAATCATCAAATTTTTGGAGCCGATAACCTGCGAAAGAAATACGGTGCATGCCTCGCAAATATTTCAATCGACGCCACACTGGATTTTTCTTGATCGATACCCTACGGAGAGAGCGTTTATTAATAATAATGGTCTTTTTACGAAAATACGCTCGCCAGTTCGATTTGACGCTATTCTTGCGCGTATAATATTTAGTTGCGTTGACACGACGCGCATCATTCACTGATTTTTTAAACGCAACCTTTACAAGTTTTTTTCCGGGTAAACTATATCTTTTTTTTTTTTATATTATACTGCTGTACGTTCGGCTCCTATTAAGGGCACTACTCTGGGCACTGAGCAGTTGGGAAAGGGAAGGGATGAGGGATGGAAGGGGGTACTTATAACTAGTCGGTGTATTGCCTGAGTCCTGACCGGGTGTCTACGTATAAACACCAGGACTAACTCGTGCACACCTCCCGCTCACGTTGTGCGTAACGTAAGAGAAAC
>JAPYYV010004149.1:0-43037 GCA_030522625.1 Copidosoma aretas
CAGCACTTGAGGAGGGAGCTCCAGAGTCGTGACGTCAGAGCACTGGGGGAACTCCCCCTACCACTGCCGGGCGAGCTATAGTGGGTGAGCTGGTATTGGAAAAAGCTATAGTGGGTGAGCTGGTACCGGCTCGTATCAGCCGCGACGTCAGAGATCATGTTATAGTACGGGGAACTCACCCCACCACTACCGTACTATAGCGGGTGAACTGAAACCGGCGTGAGCTCATACCGGCGTAGCTTATCCCGCGACGTCAGAGTTCATGTTATAGCACGGGGAACTCACCCCACTACTACCGTGCTATAGCGGGTGAGCTCATACCGGCGTGAGCTTATACCGGCGTAGCTTATCCCGCGACGTCAGAGTTCATGTTATAGCACGGGGAACTCACCCCACTACTACCGTGCTATAGCGGGTGAGCTCATACCGGCATGAGCTTATACCGGCATGAGCTCGTACCGGCGTAGCTTATCTACTGGAGGGGAATAATTTTATACTGTGGTACGGCGGCGCGGCGGTCCTCACGCTTCTACTCTCGCTATCTACATGGGTAACTTACTACTGCATTCTCCAGTGGGTCCGTCACCGGTGGAGGGCCACGGCAGTGAAATCACACCCATAGGCAGTCGAGTTCCCGGCTCGGGGTCTATTTACCTGAATATGCGCTTGATCCTGGTGAATGGAAAGGCGGTGCAAAGGGAATTTATCGATGGCGAAATTTGGCGCTTACTGATTTTATACGTTATCGATTTCGAATACAGGGGAGGCACGCCGCAAGAGGGTATCCGCAGCGACAGAATCGGTCGTTTTTCCGGGTCGATTTACCGGAAGAAGAAGAGGCTAGTCCAATGGCGAGTCTGTCACCAAATCACACTAGCCTGGGGCTTCATCCACGGGGCTGTTCTACGTATGGCACCAAGTCGTAGTTGAGACGGGGCTATCCTCTGTTACTTCAACTTCCAGTCCTTACTGGGTTAGTCACCGGCAAGAACTGACTCTCCTACCCTGTCAGCCACTTTTGTGCCCTCGGCCTACGTGACGCTGACGGGGGGTGACCCAAGAAAAATCGGGTTGATGGGAAATTCCGCCAAGGCGCTTTTGCCGTCAGTTTGATGAATCACGAGCCCTCAATCAGCAAAACGCGCATATGGGGGACTCTCTCGTCTCCCTACGCACCCGCTCCCGTTGAGTAAGGAAGAGGGAAGGGGCCGTTTTCCACTCCGAATCTTCCGTCCTCCTTTACAATTTTGATAACGTTTCAAGAATTTTGGGTTTTGCATAAGCCATTATTTTCTAGTATTGTTTAAATGGATGGGTACGCGAATGTTGCTCGCCTTAACAAGCCGAGCGGCCTCAAAGTCAAATGGGAAAATCGGATGTTTATTCGCATTTCTGTTGATCATATACTTTTTGACCACGTGCTTAGTTAGGTAAGGATTGCAGGCAGCTTGGGATAATGCGGCACTTCTAGAGTTGAACATTATTGTTGCATGCTTGCATTACCCCGTTTTGCATATAGCTGTGGTTTATTAACAAGCAAGTGCCATTTCATTATTAAATATAAAAACCAGATCTTAATCTAGTTTTATACTATTCAGCAGCGTTACCGTTCCCACTGTGTACATATACTACTTGCCCGTGCTTATAGTATACAATACGCTCGCACGCGTGCATAGTTTCTTCTCATGGAATTCTCCCTGTAGGGGAGAATGCAACGGAAATCGTGGCTTGCATGTGTCCTCCGCTCTAGTTATGAAAGTTCAGTTAGTTTTGGAAAAAGTTGTGAAACCGAGGGAAAAGGTTATCGGTGCGTGTCTCCGACGTAACATAAGCGCGCTGGGTCATTAGGTTACAGATTATTTGTTACAATGATATATTCATTTATTCATTAGTAAGCAGGCTAGGTTATTAGCTTATTAGTTATTGATGATTTATTTACTTATTTATTAATCCACAATCGTGTTGGGTTCTTAGGTTACTGGTTATTTGTTTGGAATATTCATTTATTCATTTACTGACAATTAAGCTGGGTTGTTGGGTGGAAGATTATTTATTATAGATGATTCACTTATTGACTCGTCAACAAGCTTGAGGGGTTGTTAATTATTAATGATTTATTCATCTTACTATCAATCAATAAGCGTGTCGGATCATAAGGCTATTAGATATTTGTCATGAAATATTTATTTATTTATTCAACAACAAGTCAGCTTGGTTATTAGGTTATAGATTATTCATTATAGATAAATTATTTATTGACTCACCAACAAGCGCGCTGAGTTATTGGGTTATTAGTTATTTACAATGTTTTTACTTATTTATCAATCAACAACCATGCTGGGTTATTGAGATAATTATTAATTTCGATGGATAATACGTTTGCTTGCTTATCAATCAACAAGCCTGGTGGGTTACTAGGTTATAAATACTTTACAGATCGTTTTAAATAATTTATTTATGTATTCTATAATAAGTGCGTTGGGTTATTAGGTTAAAGATAATTCATTGTGGATAACTTATTTATTTATTTATCAACAAGCGCTCTAGGTTATTCGATTATTATTCATTTACAGTTTGCTTATAGATCATTTCATAATTCATTTTGTAACAAGCGCCCTGGATCATCAAGTTATACATTGTTAGGAACAGATAATTTATCTATTTATTCATCAATATGCGCGGTTGGTTATTAGGTTATTAGTTATTGATGATTTGTTACATTGACAAGCTTGTCAAAACATAATGCTATTAGTAATTTTTATGGAATATTCATTCATTTACGCATTAACAAGTCAGCTAGGTCATTAAGTTATAAATTATTAATTATACATAATTTATCTATCAATGTATCAAGAAGATCGCTGGGTTTGAGTTTATAGATTATTTACAGATTATTTGTAGATCATTTATTTATTCATTTTGTAATAAGCGCTCCAGCTTATAAAGTTATATAATATTTGTTACGCAAAATTAATTTAATTATTTGTCAATAAGCGCACAGGGTTATTAGGTTATTAGGGTTAGGGTTATCATTTAACAAGTGGGTCGCGTCATGAAGCTACTGGTTACTTGTTATAGAATATTCAGGTATTTCTTTATAAACTAGATAGCTGGATCATTAGGTTATATTTTACTTTAATATGGTTAATTTATTTATTTATTAATCAACAAGCGCGATGGTTTATTAGGTTGTTAGTTAATGATAGCTTGTTAACTTATTTACCAATAAATGAGCGTGCTAGGTTATAAGGTTATCAATTATTAACTATTGATGATATATTTGCTTGTTTATTAACCAACAAGCGCATTTGGTTATAACTTTAGAGACTGTATACAGATTATTTTTAAATAATTTATTTATTCATTCTCCACTAAGCGCGCTGAATTATTAGGTTGTATAATATTTGTAACAGATAATTTATTTATTTTTTCGTTAATTAGCGCGCTCTGTTATTAGGTTATTCGTTTTTGATAATTTGTATGCTTGTTTTTCAATCAACAAGCGTGCTGGGTCATTAGGCTATAGAGTATTTGTTATAGATGATTGATTTATTAATTCCTTAATAAGTTGGAAGGGTTATTAGGTTACTTGTAATTGATAATTTATTTACTTATTCATCAATCAACAAGCGCGCTGAGTTATGAAATTATATATTATATAATGATTATTTTTTAGAAATTCAGTTATTTATTTTGTAATAAGTGCGCTGGGTCATTAGGTAATAGACATTTGTTACCGATAATTTATGTATTTATACTTAAATATGAGCGCTGGGTTATTAGAGTATATATTATTTGTTACAGTTAATTTATTCATTCAATCGTTAATGCGCCCACTGGATAATTTGGTGTTAAGTTAGTGATAATTTGTTTACTTAATTATCAAGTAACAATCTTTTCGAGACAATGCTATTGGTTATTTGTCATGGAATATCTACTTATTTATCAATCAACAGGTTATCTGGGTCATTAGGCTATAGTTTATTTATTATAGATGATTCATTTTTTATTTATGTACAAGCCCGCTGGATTTATAAGTTATAGATCATTTGTTACAGATAATTTATTTATTTATTCGTCGTTAAGCGCTCTAAGTTATTAGTTTGTAAGTTGATGATAATTTATTTACTTATTTATGAATCAATAAGCTCGTTGGGTCATATAATTATTAATTATTTATTATCGATATTACATCCGCTCGTATATCAATTAACAAGTGCGCTAGGTCATTTGGTTATAGAATATTTTCAGGTTATTTATAGATAATTTATTTATTTATGAATTAATAAGCGCGCGGGGTCATCAGGTTGTATACTGTTTTGTTGCAGATAATTCATCCATTCTTTGATAAGCGCGCTAGGTAAATAGGTTATTAGCTGTTCACAATTTGTTTATTTATTTATCAATCAATAAGCTCGTCGAAACATAATGCTATTCTTTATGTGTTACGGAATATTTATTCATCCACTTATTAACAAGTCAGCTCGGTAATAAGCTTCTAGATTATTCATTATAGAAGATTTATTTATTGACTTGTCAACAATTTCTGGGTTATTAGGTTAATTGTTATGCATAATTTATTAACTTATTTATCAATTAACAAGCTCGCTAGGTTATTATGTTGTAGATTAATTACAAATTATTTATTGATAATTTATTTATCTATTCTGTAATAAGTGCGCTGGGTCATTAGGTTATAAAATATTTAAAGTAGATAATTTATCAACTAATTCGTTGATAAGAGCGCAGGGTCATCAAGTTATAAGTCGTTGATAATTTATTTACTTATTGATCAATCGACAAGCTCGTTGGGTTATTGCGTATTTGTTATGGAATATTTACTTATTTGTTCTTCAACAAGTCCGCTGAGTCATAAGGTTAAGGATTCTTTAATAAGGACAATTCATTTCTTTTTTGATTTGTCAACAAGCGAGCTGGGTTATTGAGATAATAGTAATTGATAATTTATCACCCTATTTATCAGTTAACAAGTGTGCGGAGTTATAAGGTTATTAATTACTTATTATTGATTATATATTTGCACGTTTATTAATCAACAAGCACGCTGGGTTATTAAGGTACTGGTTATTTGTTAGGAATATTAATTGATCATTTATCGACAAGTCAGCTGAGTCATTAGGTTGTAGATTATTGAAATTTTGTTTACGTATTTATCAATAATAAGCTTGCCGCAAGAGAATAAAATTTTTTATTTGTCACGGAATATTTATGCATTCACTCATCAACTAGTTATCTTGGTTGTTAGGTTATACATTATTTATTATAGATAATATATTTTTTTTTATTCAGAAGAACGCTAGGTTATTGGGTTATAGATTATCAACAGATTTTTTTTAGATAACTTATTTATTTATTCTCTAATATCCGCGCTGGGTCATTAGGATATATATTATTTGTTACTGATACTTTATTAATTTATTCGTCAATATCGTGTGCGGGGTTATTAGATTATTAGTTACCGATAATTTATTTAATTATTTATTAACCAGCAAGCGTGCTGGGTTTTAAGGTTATTGGTTATTTGTTAGGAATATTTATTTATTCATTCATCGACAGACTAGCTGTCTTATTAGGTCAAAGATTATTCCCTATAGATGATTTACTTATTGACTCGGCAACAAGTGCGCTGGATCATCAGATTATTAATTATGGACAATTTATATAATTAATTATCAATCAACAAGTGCATCGGGCCATAATGCTATTGGTTGTTTGTTATGGAATATTTACTTATTTATTCATTAACAAGTCATCTGGATCATTAAGTTATAGATTACACATAAAAAAAAACTTATTTATTGCTTCGTCAACAAGTGCGCTCGGTCATTAGGTTATTAGTCATCAATATTTTGTTAACATATTTATCAGCCAACAAGTGTGAAAGCATATTACGTTGATCATTACTTATTATAGATAATACGTTTTCCTGCTCATCAATCAACAAGCGCGTTAGATCACGAGGTTATTGTTAATTTACAGATTATTTATAAATGATTTATTTATTTATTTTGTAATAAGCACGCTGGGTCATAAGGATAGAGATTATTTGTTACAGATAATTTATTTGTCTCCTCGTCAATAAGCGTGAAGGGTTATTAGGTTATTAGTTATTGATAATGTAACTGCTTATTCATTAATCAACATGCGTGCTGGGTTGTGAGGTTATTGGACACGGCAAATTTATTCATGCATTTTTCTACAAGTCAGCTGGGTCATTAGGTTATAGATAATTTATTTATTGCGCGTCAACAAGCGCCCTCGGTTATTAGGTTATTATTATTTACAATTGATTGGTTTATTTATCAATCAACAAGCATGCTGGGTTATTAGTTTAATATTCAATTATTAGAGATAATACGTTTGCTTGTTTATCAATCAACAAGCCCGTCGCGTTGCTAAGCTATAGTTATTTACAGATCATTTATAAATATTTAATTTATGTATTCTATAATAAGATCACTAGGTCCTTGGGTTATAGATTATTCATTGTAGATAATTTATTTATTCATTTATCAAAAAGTACACTAGGTTATTCGGTTATTAATCAATTACAGTTTATTAACAGATAATTTCGTAATTTATTCTGTAATCGGCGCTCTGGATCATCAAGTTGTAGATTGTTTGGAACAGATAATTTATCTATTTATTCGTCAATATGCACGCCTGGTGATTAGGTTATCAGTTATTGATAATTTGTTTATTTATTTATCATTAAACAAGCTTGTCTAATTTGTTATGGAATATTCATCAATTTACTTATCAACAAGTCAGCTGGGTGATTCGATTATGGATTATACATTATAGATGATTTTTTCATCAACTCGAAAACCAGCGCGCTAGATTTTTAGATTATTAGTTATTGATAGACCATTTACTTTTTTATTGATCTACAAGTTTGTTGGGTCATAAAGCTATTAATTATATGTTATTAAATATTTATTTATTCATTTAATAACTAGTCATTTGGGTCATAAGATTATAGATCACTTATTATAGTTAATCTATTTATTGATTTATCAACAAGCTTGCTTTGTTGTTAGGTTATTAGTTATGGATAATTTTTTTACTTATCTATCAATCAATAAGCGTGCTGGGTTATTGATTTAGATATTATTTATCATATATAAGACATTTGCTTGTTTATCAATCAAGAACCGCGGTTGTTCATTAGGTCGTAGTTAATATACAGATAATTCATAAATAATTTATATATTTATTTTGTAATGAGTGCGCTGGGTCATTAGGTTATCGATTATTTGTTATAGATAATTCACTTATCTAATCATCAATCAAGAAGCGTGCTAGATTATTAGGTTATTGATCATTTTCATTTTATTTATAGATAAATTTTTTATTTACTCTATGATAACCACGCTGGATTATTAGGTTGTACACTTTATGTGTTACAGAAAAGTAATTTATTTATTCGTCAATAACCGTGCAGTGTTATTAGGTTATCAGATACTTATGATTCGTTTAATTATGTATGAATCATCATGCGTGCTAGGTTGTTAGGTTATTAGTTATTTTTCATGTAATTTTTATTTATTTATTCATCAACAAGTCAGCTGTATAATTAGGTTATAGATTATCTACAAATTCTTTATAGATAATTTATTCATTTATTCTGTGATAAACACCCTGGATCATTATGTTATAGATTATTTGGTACACATAATTGACCTATGTATTCGTCAATAAGCGCTGGGTTATCAGAATAAAAGTTATTGATAATTTATTTACTTATTTAGCAATCAACCAAGGCGTCGGGTCATAAGGCTATTGGTTATTTGATATGGAATATTTAATCATTATCTATTAATAAGTCAGCAGAATCATTCGGTTATAGAATATTTATTGCAGATAGTTTACTTATTGACTCGTCAATAAGCGTGCTGGGTTATTGGGTTAATAGTTATTAATAATTTATTTATTTATTTACTAATCAACAAGTATGCTGGGCTATGAGGTTATTTGTTATGGAATATTTACTCGTGCATTATCAACGAGTCAGCGGTGTCATTAGGTTACAGATTGATAATTATGGATAATTCATTTTTTTATTAATCGACAAGTGCACTAGGGTATTAAGTTATAGATTATTTGGGACACATAACTGCTCTATTTATTCGTCAATAAGCACTGGATTATTAGATTATTAGTAATTGATAATTTATTTACTAATTTGTCTATCTACAAGTGCGTTGGTTCATAAGGCTAAGAGTTATTTGTTATGGATTGTTTATTTATTTATTAATAAGTCATCTGGGCCATGAGGTTAGAGATGATACATTAGAGGCAATTCATTTACTAATTTGTTAAAAAGCGCGATTGGTTATGAGGATATTAGTTATTAATTATTTAATAACTTATTAATTATTCAACAACTGCGCTGGGTTATATGATTATTTATTGTTCGTTATGCAATGTTTATTTGTTTATTTATTAGCAAGTTTATTATAATAATACCAGCATAACCTTAATGCTGACCTTTTTAACCCAGTAATCTAGAGGACAGCGAGTAAATAATGATGTAAGTAAATAAATTGTTATAAAAATACCGAGATTATGTAAATCGTAAGATTTTTATCCCTGTCACCCATGGGATAGCGAGTAAATACTATAGTAAACAAATCAATTGTTATACAAAAACCAGCATAAGTTCAATCCCAAGCTTATTAACCCAGTAACTTGGGGGACAAAAACTTAATAACACAGTAATCAAACACGATTAATGACTAAATAACAACATAACCTAAATCCCAGGCCTTTTTAACCCCGTAACCTGGGGGACAGCGAGTAAATACTATAGTAAGCAAATAAATTATTGTAAACAAAACAAGATAACATACATATTAATATTTTTAATCCAGTATCACGGAAAACAGTGCGTAAATAATATAGCAAGTGAACAAATTATCAATAAAATAACAGCAAAACCTGAAACCCAAGCTTCCTTAACCCAGTAACCGGGGGAAAGCGAGTAAATTATATAGTCAGTGAATAAATTATCAAAAAATAACAACATAACCTAAATCCTAGGCTTTTTTGACCCAGTTACCTGGGAGAAAGCAGGTAAATAATAAAGTAAGTAAATGAATGATTACTAAAATACCAGCATAACTTAAATCCGAAGCTTTTTAACCCGTTAACCCGGGGGACAAAAAGTTATTAACAAAGAAACCCAACGCATTTAATGATTAATTAAAAACATAACCTAAATCCCAATCTTTTTAAAGTAGTAACCCGAGGGACGGCGAGTAAATATTACAGTAAGTGATAAAATTATTATCAAAATAACAGCATAACCTAAATACCAAACTTTATAACCTCATTACTCAAATGGACAGCAAGTAAATAATATAGTAAACAAATAAAGTACTATAAAAATACCAGCAAAACCTTAATTCCAAGCTTCCTAATCCAGTAATAAGAAGACAACAACTTAATAACACAATAATATAACACAATTGATGATTATATAACAGAATAACCTTAATCCCAAGTATTTTTAACCTAGTAGCTTAAGGACTGCAAGTAAATAATACGGTAAGTAAATATATTATTATAAAAATAACAACATAACCTAGATTTCAAATTTTTCAACCCAGTGACCCGGGGGGACAGCGAGTAAATAATATAGTCAGTAAATAAATGATCATAAAAATAACAACATGAGCTAAATCCCAAGCTTTTTCAACCCAGTTACCTGGAGAATAGCACGTAAGTAATACAGTCAGTTAATGAATTATTATAAAAATATCAACATAACCCTAAATTCTAAGCTTTTTAACCCAGTAACCCGGGGGACAATAAATTAAAATCACAGTAACCAAACACAATTAATGACTAGATAACAACATAACCTAAATCATATGCTTTTTTGACACAGTTACCTGGGAAACAGCGAATCAATAATATAGTGAGTAAACGAATTTTTTCTCAGATACTAGCATAACGTAAAGACCAAGCTTTTTAATCCGTTAACCCGGGAGACAAAAACTAATAACACAGTTATACAACACATTTGATGATTAACTAACAACATAACCTTAATCCCGATCTTTTTTAAAGTAGTATCCCGGGGGACGGCGAGTAAGTATTACAGTAAGTCATAAAATTATTATCAAAATAAAAGCGTAACCTAAATTCAAAGCTTTTCAACCCCGTTGCCAAGGGAACAGCAAGTAAATAACATAATGAACAAATGAATTATTATAAAAATACTAAAAATATCTTAATTCCAAGCTTTTTAATCCAGTGACACGGTAGACAGCAAGTTATAAACACAGTAATCAAACACATTTGATTATTATATAACAACATAACCTTAATCCAAAGTATTTTTAACCTAGTAACTTGGGGACTGCAAGTAAATAATATGGTAAGTAAATGTATCATTATAAAAATAACAACATAACCTAGATGTGAAATTTTTTAACCCAGTGACCCGGGGAGACAGCAAGTAAATAATATACTCAGTAAATAAATTATCATAAAAATAACAACAAAATCTAAATACCAAGCATTTTTAACCCAGTCACCCGGATGACAGCGAGTAAGTAATATAGTGAGTAAATAATTTACCATAAAAATTCCAAGATAATCTAAATCCCAAGCTTTTTAACCCCGTTTTCTAAGGTCAGCGAGTACGTAATACATTAAGCAAATAAATCATTATAATAATAACAAGAAATCGTTAATCCCAAGCATTTTAACCTAGTAGTCTAGGAAACAGTTAGAAAATAATTTTATAAGCAAATAAATTATAATAAAAACAACACAAAACGTAACTCTTAATCTTTTGATCCTGCAAACCGGGAAACAGCGAGTAAATAATATAGCAAGTGAACAAATTGATGCATAAATAACAACATAACTAAAATCCCAAGCTTTTTAACTCAGTAACCCAGGGGAAAGCGACTGAATAATATAGTAAGTACATAAATTATTAGAAAAATACCAAAATTATGTGAATCCTAAGCTTTTAAACCCCGTACCCCAGGGAAAAGCGAGTATATATTCTAGTAAATGTTTCAATTGTTATAGAAAAACCAGCATAACTTTAAACCCAAGCTTTTTAACCCAGTGACCCGGGGGACAAAAAGTTAATAACACAGTAATCAAACAAGTTTAATGACTAAATAACAACATAACCTTAAGCCTAGGCTTCTTTAACCCAGTAACCTGGGAGACAGCAAGTAAATAGTATAGTAAACAAATGAATTATTACTTAAATATCAGCATAATTAAATCTGATTAACCCAACCAATTTAATGATCAATTAACAACATAACTCAAATCCCAAGCGTATCAACCTCGTAACCCGGGGGACGGCGAGTGGATAATACACTACGCAAATAAATTATTATAAGAAAAACAAGATAACATACATCCTAATCTTTTTAACCCAGTATCCCGGAGGGGAGTGCGTAAATAATATACTAAGTAAACAAATTATCATTTAAAAAACAGCAAAACATAAAACACAAGATTTCTTACCCTAGTATCCCGGGGGACAACAAGTGAATGATTTAATGTTTGCATATGAATATAACCTAAATCCCAAGTATATTAAACTGATTAACTCGGGGACTGCAAGTAAATGATATAGTAGTAAATAAAGTATTTTTAAAATAACATAATAACCTACATACCAACCTTATTAACCTAGTAACTGGGAAGAAAATGAGTTAAAAACCAGTAACTAAATAAATTGATTAAATGAATAACAACATGACCGAAAACAGAAGTTTTCTAAATCCAGAGACCCCCGGGACAGCAAGTAAATATTATAGTCAGTTAATGAATTCTTTTAACAATAATAACATATCCTAAATCCTAAGGTTTTTAACGCAGGTACCTGGTAGATAGCAAATAAATATTATAGTATGTAATAAACTAACTATCAAAATAACAGCATTACCTAAACACCTAGCAGCTTCAGCCTAGTAACCCAGGGGACGGCGAGTAAACAATGTAGTAAACAAAATAGATATTATGAAATTAACAGAATAACATAAACCCTAAGCAATTTAAACCCAGTAACCCGTGAGACAGCAAGTAAATAATTAATTCAGCAAATAAGTCAAAGTCGATATAACAAGATAACCTATATTTTAATTTTTTAACCCAGTATACCGGGGGACAGCGAGTAAATTATACAGTAAGCAAATATATTATTATAAAAATAACAACATTACCTCAATCCCAAGCTTTTAAACCCAGTAACCAGTGGAAGAGCGAGCAAATAATATACTAAAATGTAAATAATAAATAATGAGTAAATAAACTATCATAACAATACCAAGACAACCTCGATCCTAATTTTTTCAACCCAGTAATGCGGATGACAACAAGAAAATGATATAGTAAGTATATAAATTATCATAAAAATAACAAACTAACCTAAATCGCAAGCTTTTTAACCTAGTAACCAGGGAGAAAGGGACCAAATAATATAGTCAGTAGAAAAATTATTATAACAATACCAAGACAACCTTAATCCTAAGCTTTTTAACCCAGTAATTCAGAGGACAGCAAGAAAAGATGTAGTAAGTGAATAAATTATAAAAAATACAAGAAGACGACGTAAATACCAAGCATCTTAACCCTGAAACCTGGGAGACATCGAATAAATAATATTTGAACCAATCACCCATTATAAAAATACCAGCAGAACCTTAATTCCAAGCTTCTTAAGCCAGTAACCCATGGGACAGCAAGTAAAAAATATAGTGTGTAAATAATGTATCATAACAATACCAAGAGAACCATGATCCCAAGCTTTTTACCCTAGTGATTCAAGGGAAAGCAGGAAAGTAATATAGTAGGTAAATAAATTATAATCATAACAACAAGACAACGTAAATACCAAGCTTTTTATCCCTATAACCTGGGGGACAGCGAGTAAATAATATAGTGAACAAATCACCTATCATAAAAAAAACAGCATAACCTAAAGCCCAATCATCTTTAACCAAATCATCAAGGGGACAATGAGCAAAAAATGTAGTAAGCAAATCAGATATTGTAAAAATAATCAAATCACCTACATTTTAAGCTTTTTGACCCAGCAACCCAGGAGACAGCAAGTTAATAACGTAGTCATTAAAGAATTTAATTGTTAAGTGATAACATAACTAGAGCCCCAGCTTTTTTAACTTAGTAACCCAGGGTACAGCAAGAAAATAATAAAGATAGTAAAGAATAAATGATACAAATAACAAGTAAACCTGAATTCCTAATTTTTTACCCCAGTATTCCGGGAACAGCGAGTAAATTATATAGTATGTAAGTAAATTATTATAAAAAAAAAAAAAAAACACATAAGACCCAAGTTATTTTAACCCAAAAAATAGTCAAAAAACAAACAAATAAAACAGAACGTAAAAAAAATATTATACAACGATACCATGACAACCTTGATCCTAAACATTTTAACCCGTAAATCCAGGGGACAGCAGGAAAATAATATAGTAAGTAAATAAATTATAATAAAAACATCAAATCATCGTAAATACCAAGCTTTTTAACCCCGTAACCCGGTTAACAGCGAGTAAATATTATAGCGCACATAAAAATTATTTTAAAAATACCGGCAAATCCTTAATTCCCAACTTCTTAACCCAGTAACCTGATAGACATCAAGTTTATAACATAGTCACTAAGAATTTAAATGAATAAATAAGAATATAACCTAAATCATAAGCGTTTAGAACCTAGTAGCCCAGAGGAGAGCGAGTATATAATATAATAAGAAAATAAAGTTATATAACAATACTAAGACAACCTTCATCTTAAGCTTTTTAACCCAGTAATCAAGGAGACAGCAAAAAAATTTTAATAATACAGTAAGTAAATAGATAAAAATAAAAACAACATAATATCGAAAATCCTAAGCTTTTTGACCCCGTGACCCGGGAGACAGCAAGTTAACAACACCGTAACTAAACAAACTATATGAATGAATAAGAACATAATCTAAATCACAAGCTTTTAGAATATCGTAACCCAGGGAAAAGCAAGTAAATAATGTAGTAATGAAATAAATTATGAAAAAATTCACAGGATAGCATACATCCTAATTTTTTTTAACTTGTTATCCTGGGAGACAGCGAGATAATAACACAGTTATTAAGAAATTTTATTTATTAGGAAGAACGAAACTTAAATCCCAAGCATCTTAAACCCAGTAATTCGGAAGAGAGAAAGTGAATAATATAGTAAATAAATAACTCATGATAGAAATAACAAGATAACCTAAATTTCAATTTTTTTAACTCAGTAACACGAGGGACAGCGAGTAACTAATATTGTAAGAAAATTGATTATTATAACAATACCAAGACAACCTCGATCGTACGCTTTGTCACCTAGTAATACAAAGGGTGGTGAAAAAAAAAGATAGTGAGTAGATAAATTATAATACAAACCACAAGATAACGTAAATCTTGAGCTTTTTAACCTAGTGATCCAGGGCACAGCAGGAATATGATATAGTAAGTAAAGGAATTATAATAAAAACAACAAGATAACGTAAATACAATGCTTTTTACCCTGCAAGCCGGTAAACAGCCAGTAAAAATGATAGAAGACAAATCAATTACTATAAAAATACCAACAAAACCCTAATTCCCAGCATTTTAACCCAGTATTCTAGGAGACAGCGAATAAATTATATAGTAAGTGACCAATTATCACTTAAATTATAGCATAACCTAAATCTAAAGCTTTTTTATCCAGTAACTCGGGAGACAGCAAGTAAATGATATAGTAAGTAAATAAATTAATATAAAGATAACAAGATAACATACATCCTAATCTTTTTAACCCATTATCCTGGGAGACAGCGAGTTAATAACACAGTATTCAAACAAGTTAATTAATTAAGAAGAACATAACTTCAATTTTAAGCATTTTGGACCCAGTAAACATAAAAAAAAGCAAGTTAATAATATAGTAAGTAAATTAATCATAATAGAAATAACGTGATGACCTGAATTTCAATTTTTTTAACCCAGTAACCCGAGGGACAGCGAGTAAATATTATAGTAAGTAAAAAAATTATTATAAAAATAACATAATAACATACATCCCAATATTTTTAACTCATCCTGGAAGACAGCGAGTTGATAGTACAGTATTTTAACAAATAAACTGATAAAACCAACATAACATTAATTCTCAGCATTCAAACCCAGTAACCCGGGGAAAAGCGAGTAAATAATATTGTAAGCAAATAAATTATTATAACAATACAAAGACAACCCAAATCGTAAGCTTTGTAACCTAGTAATCCAAAGGATAGCAAGAATGTAATATAGTAAAATATTACGGAGGGCATTAAGTAAATAATATAGTCAGTCAATGAATCATAATAGAAATAAAGCGACAACCAAAATTCAAATTTTTTTAACCCAGTATTCCGGGGGACAGCGAGCAACTAATATAGTGTGTAAAAAATTTATTACAGCAATATCAAGATAACCTAAATCTCAAGCTTATAAACCCAGAAACCCGGGAGAAAGCGTGTTATTTATCTAATAATTTATTAAATTATAAATTTAAGAACAGAATTACCTAAATTTCAAGATTTTCAAACCAGTAACACGAGAGACAGCGAGTAATTTATGGTACAATTTAGCTAAATTATAAATTAAAGAACAAGATTACCTAAATTCCAAGCTTTTAAATCCAGTAACCCAGGGGACAGTTAGTTTAATAATAAATATAATGTGTAAATTATTATTAAAATAACAAGATAACCTTAATCCCAAGCTTTTTAACCTAGCAACCTGGGAGACCAAGAGTAAATAATATAGTGAGTAAAAAAATTATTATAAAAATAGCAACATGATCTAAATCCCAAGCTTTTTAACCCATTAACCAGTGGAAGAGCGAGAAAATAATAAAGTAATATGTAAATAATAAATAATGAGTAAATAAACTATCATAGCAATACCAAGTCAACCTTAATCCTAATTTTTTCAACCCAGTAATGGAGATGAAAACAAGAAAATGATATAGTAAGTATATAAATTATTATAAAAATAACAAAATAACCTGAATCGCAAGCTTTTTAACCTAGGAACCAGGAAGAAAGGGAGCGAATAATATAGTCAGTAGAAAAATTATTATAACATTACCAAGACAACCTTAATCCTAAGTTTTTCAACCCAGTAATCCCGGAGACAGCAAGAAAATGATATAGTAAGTGAATAAATTATAAAAAATACAAAAAGATGACGTAAATACCAAGCATCTTAACCCCGCAACCTGTGAGACACTGAGTAAATAATCTTTAAACAAATCACCTATTATAAAAATACCAGCAGAATCTTAATTCCAAGCTTCTTAACCCAGTAACCCATGAACAGCGAGTAAATAATATAGTGAACAAATCAACTATCATAAAAAAACACCATAACCTAAAGCCCAAGCATCTCTAACCAAGTCATCAAGGGGACAGCGAGCAAAAAATGTAGTAAGCAAATAAGATATTATGAAAATAGTCAAATAACCTATATTTTAAGCTGTTTGACCGTCCAACCCAGGAGACAGCAAGTTAATAAGGTTGTCATTGAACAAATCTAATTGTTAAGTAGTAACATAACCTGAGCCCTAACTTTTTAAACCCTGTAATTTGGGGTACAGCAAGAAAATAATAATGATAGAAAAAATAAATGATAGAAATAACAAGTAAACCTAAATTCCTAATTTTTTAACGGGGACAGCGAGTAAATTATATAGTAAGTAAATTATAAAAAAAAACAACAACACCTAAATCCCAACCTTTTTCAACTCAGTAACCAGGGAAAAAGCAAGCAAATAATATTGTTCTCAAATAAATTTATACAACAATACCAAGACAACCTTGATCCTAAGCATTTCAACCCGTAAATTCAGGGGACAGCAGGAAAATAATATAGTAAGTGAATAAATTATAATAAAAACAACAAATGAACGTTAATACCAAGCTTTTTAACCCTGTAACTCGGTAGACAGTGAGTAAATAATATAGTGAACAAATAAATTATTTTAAAAATACCAGCAAAACCTTAATTCCAAGCTTCTTAACCCAGTAACCTGGGAGAGAGCAAGTTTATAACACAGTTACTAAGAAATTGAATGAATAAATAAGAATATAACCTAAATCATAAGAGTTTATAATCTAGTAGCCCAGGGGATAGCAAGTAAATAATATATTAGGAAATTAAAGTTACATAACAATACGAAGACAACCTTCATCTTAAGCTTTTCAACCCAGTAATGAAGGAGACAGCGAAAAAATCGTAATAATACAGGAAATAAATAAATAAAAATAAAAACAACATAACAACGTAAATACTAAGCTGATTAACTTTGGAACCCAGGGGACAGCAAGTAAATAATATAGTAAACGAATCAATTATTATTTAAATACCAAAAAAACCTTAATTCCAAGTACTAATTATTATAGTCAGTAATGAAATTATTATCAAAAAAGCAGTATAACACAGCCCCCAAATTTGTTTAACCCAATAACCGAGGGAACAGCGAGTAAAAAATTGAGTAAGCAAATTAGAAATTATGAAAATACAAAATAACCGGATTTTTAAGCATTTTAAACACAGTAACCCAAGAGACAGCGAGTTAATAATATAGTCAGTCAATAAATCACAATAAAAATAAGAAGGTAACCTTAATTTCAATTTTTCTAACCAAGTAATCAGGGGGACAGCGATAAATTATATAGTATGTGAATAAATTGTTTTGAAAATACCGGCATAATTCTAATTCCAAGCTTCTTAACCCAATGACCCAGGAGACAGCAAGTTAATTACACATTAATCTAACACAGTTATTGATTAAATAACAACATAACCTAAATTTCAAGCATTTTTAACCCAGCAACTCAGAGACTGCAAATAAAAAATTATAGTTAGTAAATAAATTATTAGAAAAATCACAACATAGCCTACATCCCAAACTTTTTTAACCTAGTAACCCAGGGGACAGCAAGTGTAATGAAATAGTAAGCGAATCAATTTTTATTAAAATACCAGCAAAACTCTGATTCCAAGCATTTCGACCCAGTATTCTAGGGGACAGCGAGTAATTTATATAGTAAGTAAACAAATTATCACTTAAATTATAGCATAACCTAAATCTCAAGCTTTTTTACCAAGTAACCCGGGACACAACGAGTAAATGATATAGTAAGTAAATAAATTAATATAAAAATGACAAGATAACATACATCCTAATCTTTTTAACCCATTATCCTGGGAGGCAGCGAGTTGATAAAACAGTTTTTAATTCAATGAATGGATTAAGAACAACATAAATTTCATCCCAATATTCCGAACCCGTATCCTGAAGAAAAGCAAGTAAATAATATTGTAAGCAAATAAATTATTATATCAATACCAAGATAACATACATCCTATTTTTTTTCAACCTATTATCCTGGGAGACAGCGAGTTGATAACACAGTATTCAAACAAGTTAATTAATTAAGAACAACATAACTTGAATTTCAAGAATTTTGAATCTTGTTACACGAAAGAGAGCAAGTTAATAATATAGTAAGTAAATAAATTATAATAGAAATAGCAAGATAACCTAAATTTCAATTTCTTTAACCCAGTAACCCAAGGAACAGCGAGTAAATATTATAGTAAGTAAACAAATTATTATAAAAATAACATAATAGCATATATCTTAATCTTTTTAACTTATTATCCTGGGAGACGGCGAGTTGATAATTTAGTATTTTAATAAATAAACTGATTAAGACGAACATAACTTTAATTTCCAGAATTCAAACCCAGCAACCCGGGGAAAAGCAAGTAAATAATATTGTAAGCAAATAAATTATTATAAAAATACAAAGACAACCCAAATCGTTAGTTTCGTAACCTAGTAATCCAAGGGATAGCGAGAGTGTAATATTGTAAAATATTACGGGGGACATTAAGTGAATAATATAGTCAGTCAATAAATCATAATAGAAATATAACGACAACCAAAATTCGAATTTTTTTAACCCAGTATTCCGGGGGACAGCGAGCAACTAAAATAGTTTGTAAAAAATTTATTACAACATTATCAAGATAACCTAAATCTCAAGCTTATTAACCCAGAAACCCGGGAGAAAGCGAGTTATTTATCTAATAATTTATTAAATTATAAATTTAAGAACAGAATTACCTGAATCCCAAGCTTTTCAAACCAGTAACCCGGGGGACAGCGAGTATAATAATATATTGATTGTATGAATTATTATTAAAATAACAAAATAACCTTAATCCCAAGCTTTTTAACCCAGCAACCTGGGAGACAAAGAGTAAATAATATAGGAAGTAAATAAATTATTATAAAAATGGAAAGATAATTTGAATCCTAAGCTTTCTAACTCTGTGTCCTGGGGACAGCGAGTATATAATATAGTAAGCGAATGAATTATTATTAAAATACCAGCAAAACCTTAATTCCAAGCTTCTTAACCCAGTAACCTGGGAGACAGCAAGTTAATAACACCGTGACTAAACAAACTAAATGAATAAATAAGAACATAATTTAAATCGCAAGCTTTTAAAATATCGTAACACAGGGGAAAGCGAGTAAATAATGTAGTAATCAAATACATTATTATAAAACTAAAAGAATTACATACTTTCTAATTTTTTTTAACCTTTTGTCCTGGGAGACAGCGAGATAATAACACAGTTTCTAATAAAGCTTGTTTATTAGGAAGAACATAGCTTAAATCCCAAGCATCTTAAACTTAGTAACCCGGGAAAGAGCAAATAATAATGTAGTGAGTAAATATCTCATGATAAAAATAACAAGATAACCTAAATTTCAATTATTTTAACCTAGTAACACGGGGGACAGCAAATAACTAATGTTGTAAGCAAATAGATTATTATAAAAATACCAAGACAACCTTAATCGTACGCTTTCTCACCTAGTAATACAAAGGGTAGTAAGAAAATAATATAGTAAGTAGAAAAATTATAATACATACCAAAAGATAACGTAAATCTTAAGCTTTTTAACCTTGTAACCCGAGAGACAGCGAGTAAAACAATACAGTAAGTAAAAAAATTTTTTATTTAGACAACCAAAATACTAAGGTTTTTAACCTAGTGATCTAGGGCCTAGCAGGAATATTATATAGTAAGTAAAAGAATTATAATAAAAACAACAAGATAACGTAAATACCATGATTTTTACCCTGTAAGCCGGGAAACAGCCAGTAAATAATATAGTAGACAAATCAATTATTATAAAAATACCAGTAAAACCCTAATTCCAAGCTTTTTAACCCAGTATTCCGGAAGACAGCGAGCAACTAATGTAGTGCGTAAAAAATTTATTGTAACAATATCAAGACAACCTCAATCCTAAGCTTTTCAACCCAGTAATGCAGGGAACAGCAAAAAAATAATAATAATAATACAGTAAGTCAACACATTATAATAAAAACCACAAAAAAAAGTAGCAAGTAAATAATATAGTGAGTTAATAAATTATTATTAAAATGGAAAGATAATCTGCATCCCAAGCTTTTGACTCTGTATCCTGGGGTCAGCCAGTATATAATATAGTAAGCAAATAAATCATAGTAAAAAAGAAAAAAAACCTCAAGTCCAAGCCTTTCAACCCAGTAGTCCGGGGAACAGCGAGAAAATAATATATTGAGTGAATCAATTCTTATAACAATACCAGGACAACCTAAATCCTAAGCTGTTTGACCCAGTGATTCAGGGGACAGCAAGAAAAAAATATAGTAAGTACATAAATTATAATAAAAACAACAAGGTAACGTGAATACCAAGCTATTTAACCCTGTAAGCCCGGGAACAGCAAGTAAATAATATATCAAACAAATCAATCATTATAAAAATTCCAAAAAAACCTGATCTACAAGTTTCTTAACCCAATATCTTATGGACTGCAAGTAAATAATATAGTTAGTAAATAAATTATAATAAAATAACAAGATAACTTAAATTCCAACCGTATTTACCTAGTAAACTGGGGGGGACAGCGGGTTATTAAAATAGTAACTAAACAAATTAAATGAATAAATAACAACATAACCTAAATCACAAGCTTTTAAAACTAAGTCATCTAGGGGACAGCGAGTAAATAATATAGTTAGAAAATAAATTATTATAGCAATAACAAGATAACATACACCCTAATCTTTTTACCTTAGTATCCCGCCAGACAGTGCGTCAATAATATAGTACTTAAACAAATTATCATTTCATTAACAGCAAAACCTATAACCAAAGCTTTCCTAAATCAGTAATACGAGAGACAGCGAGTATATAATATAGTAAGTGAATAATCATAATAGAAGTAACAAGATAACCTAAATTCAAAATTGATTACTCCAGTAACCCGGGAGACAGCAAGTATTCAATATAGTAAGTAAATAAATTATATTGCAAATAACAACATAACCTCAATCCTATGCTCTTTAAACCCAGTATCCCAGGGGCAGTAAGTAAATAATTTAGTGAGCAAATAAATTATTATAAAAATACAAAAATAATATAAATCCCAAGCTTTTTTACCCCGTATTCTAGTGTAAGCAAGTATATAATATAGTAAGCAAATAAATCATTATAAAAATAACAAGAAAATCTAAAACCTAAGCTTTTCAACCCAGTAATCCTGCGGATAGCAAGAAAATAATATAATAAGTAAAGAAATAATAATAAAAACATCAAGATAACGTAAATCTTAAGCTTCTTAACCCCGTTACCCCGATTTACTAGGTCCGAAGCTGTTTAACCTAGTAACCTGGGGGACAGTGAGTAAATAATAAAGGACGTAAAGAAATAAATATAAAAATAACAAGATAACCTAAACCCCAAGGGAGTAATCCTGGTAATACGGAATATAGCGAGGAAATAATATAATAAGTAAATAAGTTATTGTTGGAATAACAGCACAACATAAATTCCAAGCTTTTTAACTCAGTAACCTAGGGGACAGCATGTTCATACCAGAATAATTAAACAAATTTAATGACTAAATAATGAAATCACCTAAATCTCAAGCATTTTGACCCCGTAACCTCGTAGACAGTAGTTAAATAATATACTGAGTAAATAATTTGTTTTTAAAATAACAACATGAAATAAGTCTCAATTTTTTTTAACCTAATAACCCAAGGGATATCGAGTAAATAACCTAAACCCCAAGCTTGTTAACCCGGAAACCCAGGAAACAGCGAGTAATTAATTCACTAATCAAATCAATTGTGGGTTAATTAACAACATAACCCAAATTCCAAGCATTTCAGCGAGTATATAGTATAGTAAGTAATATAATAATTATTAAAAATATAGCATAACCTGAACCAAATTTTTTAACCCGGTATCCCAGCGGACAGCAAGATAATAAACATTTATTCAAACAAATTTTATGATCAAAAAACAAAATTACCTTGATCTCAAGCTTTTTAACCTAGTAAACTGGAGGGCAGCCGGTAAATAATTAAGTTCGTAGATAATTTATCATAAAAATAACGAGATAACCTAAACCTAGAGCTTTAAAATTCAGTAAAATAGCGGATAGCAGGTAAATTACATAGTTATTATTAAATTTTTATCAAAATGGCAGCACAACCTAAATATTTAACATTTTGACTTAGTAACATAGGGGACAACGAGTTTATAACACAGACTAAACGAATTTAAGGATTGAAAAAAAACATAATCTTAATCCCAAGCTTTTTCAACCGAGTAACCCAGGGGATAGCGAGTATATAATGTAGTAAGTAGATACATTATTATCAAAATAACACGATAACCTAGCTCCTAAGCATTTTTAACTTCTTAATCCGGGTTACAGCAAGTAAATAATATAGTAAGCAAATAATTATTATAACATAACAAGATAACCTAAATTCTAAGCTTTTCAACCCAGAATCCCAAGGAATAGCGAGTGAGTAACCTAAATCCCAAGCTTGTGAACTTGATAACCCGGGGAACAGCGAATGAGCAATTCATTGATCAAATAAATTATCGATTAGTCAACAACATAACATAAATTCCAAGCTTTTTAGCAAATAATAGTATAGTAGGTAATATAGTTATCATCAAAATTACAGCATAACCTAAACACAATTTTTTTAATCTAGTATCGCGGGGGACATCGATTTAATAAAAAATTATTGAAACAAATTTGATGATTAAAGAACAACATAACCTGGATTCCACGCTTGTTAACCTAGTAACCAGTGGGAGAACGAGTATATGATATGGTCAGCAAATCAATTATGATGAAAATAACATGATAACCTAAATCCTAAGCTTTTGTACCCAGTAGCACTGGGGACAGCGAGTAAATAATATAGTATATAAATAAATTATGATGAAAATAACATGATAACCTAAATCTCAAGCTTTTTAACCCAGTAACTCGTGGGACAGCGAGTAAATAGTATAGTACGTTAGATAATTTTTATCAAAATAACAGCATAACCTGAATCCCTAGCTTTTTAACCCAGTAACCCGGGGGACAGCAAGTAAACATTACACGTAAAGGAATGAATGATAAAATAACAAGATAACCTGAAACCAAATATTTTAAACCCAGTAACCCGGATGATCGCGAGTAAATATTACACTAAAGAAATACATTTTTGTTAAAATAACAGCAGAACCTTAGTCCCAAGCTTTTCAACTCTTAGTATATAATATAGTAATCTAGTAAATTATAATAATAATAACAAGATAACCTACATGCTAAGCTTTTTTTTAACACCGTAACCCGTAGGACAGCGTGTATATAGTATAGCAAGTAAATAAATTATAATAAAAAGAACATAATCTAACTGCTGAGCTTGTTGACTTAGTAAGTCAGGGCAAAGTAAGTAAATAATATAGTAAGTGAAGAAATTATTATATAAATACCAGGATAATCTAGGTCCTAAGATTCTTAACCTAGTAACCCGGGGACAGCGAGTAAATAATACAGGTCACAAAGAAATGATTATAAAAATGACAAGATAACTTAAACCTAAAGATTTGAAACTCAGTATCCCGGGGAATAGCGTGTTTATTGATAGAATAATTTAAAATATTATTGATTATGTAGCAACATACCTCAAATCCCAAGCTTTCAAACCCAGTAACCCTGGGGACAGCGAGTTTAATACTATAATATTTAAATACATTATTTAATCAATAACTACGTAATCTTAATCCTAAGCTTTTTAACCCAGTGACTCGGGGGACAGTGAGTTTAATAATAAAATAAAAAACGTGTGTGGGTCTGGGGATCCGCAGAAGAAGCGAAGCTGCTTACTCTGTTATTAGCTATCTCGTGCACGTAAACACGTGTACTGTACTCGGTACTGTATGATATTAGTGGTAATAAAAGAACGAACTGTGTCATGTAAGATACACAGTTGAAGGGACAACTCTGAAGATAGTTGGAATACGTATATGATAAAAAGAGAGCGAGAGTTTTTCGGTGAAAAAAAGAGTGGTTATGACTCATTCATTTTTTGACATGTATCAGGATTATATCACCAGACCCAAGAGATACTAAAGCAATTTCACTTTTAATAATTTTAGAACATGTACAACAATTTTCTATATATACAATAATTTTCATGTAATATTTAGTCCTTATAACATAAATTTATAGAGCAATTATATCAAGTCAAAGTTATTTATATACTTGAATTTGCAAATTTCAAATTATTTTTCAGGTTATGTTTTGACAAGAAAACGCAAAACTTATTCTGCATATTTGTAAAAATTTGTAAACATGCTATAATTTTTTCGAAAATTTTCCATCTTGATTTTATAAAAAAACATTAAAAACTATAATTATTTTTTTTTTTTAATCTCAACAAATCTTCATCTGTGCGCTGCGATATTTTTATACCATTTTAAAATTCATAAAAATTGTTATTTTTGGTCTATCTCGCTTTCTTTTCAAAATATATCGAATTATTTAATATTTTGAGGTATGTGTACGCATGATCATGGAAAATCATTTCTGCATTTTTGTAATTGGTTGCTGAACATGATATAATTTTTTCCAAAATTTTCGTCTTTCATTTGATGAAGATACATCCAAAACACTAAGATTTGAGGTTATGTTTTCGCATATTTCAACACCTCTCTATTTGTGGGTTGCGACGTTTTTTTTCCTTTTAGAAAACCCGTAAAAATCGTTATTCTTTGTCCATCTTGCTTCCTTTTAAGATACGGCATATATTATTATTTAATATTTTTAGGTTATGTGTACGCATGGTTATGGGAAATCATTTCTGCATTTTTATAATTGTTGCTGGATATGATATAATATTTCCCACCGCCTTACCTTTTCATTTGATAAAGATACATTCAAAACACTTAAATTTAAGGTTATATATTCGCATAGCTCAACACTTATTTGCGCGCCGCGATATTTTTTTTCCCTTTAGGAAGAAACCCGTAAAAATTGTTATTTTTCGTCTATCTTGTTTTCTTTTTTAGATATGACGTGTTTTTTAATATTTTGAGGTTAACTCATATTATAAAAACCCGTTTAGTAATTATTTGCGGTCGGCATCGATCTGCCGTACATGCAAGCATTTTTGGAAATTATATGTTTTATTAAAATAAAAATACTAACTATTTAGTGTGTGTATTATATACATACACACATCCGCGCACTCTTACACAGTACTCAATGTACATGCACACTTACACATAAAGACGTATGTGAAAATAGACGTGCAGTGTGCAGTGTGCACACACATATATATGTATGTATGGATGTGTGTGTGGTGTGCACACTTTATCCACAGTCCACACTGTAACATGCATATGCAATACTAAACACTGGCTGTATACATGTATGTAGCAGAATCCGAAGGCGAACGGTGAGACTCGAGCGTCACCGAGCGCAGTATATATATATATACGTATGTTCAGGGGAGTCCCCCGGGAAAAGAGAGACCACGTGACCATGTCGCAAAATTATTCAGTATTTAGAAAGTCACTTTCCAAGCCGAGATCCCGAACGTCCCATAAAAAGCTTGGCTTTAATGATATAAAATTATCGATCAAATAACAATATTACGTACATCCCAAGCTTTTGGATTCAGTATCACTAGAGACTGCGTGTTTAATAAAATGATAATTTAATTAATCATCGATTACATACCAACATAACCTTAATTCCAAGCTTTTCAACCCAGTGATCCGGAGACAGCGAGTTTATTAATATAATAATTAAATAAATTATTGATTAAATAAAAAGATACTCCTAATTCCGAGCCTCTTAACCAATCACTAGGAAGACAGCGAATTGTTATTGTTATATTCAATCAAAATAGCTAATGATGTAGGTGACGTTATAATTTGGATATTTTTCTCAAGTAAAATACTATAATCTTGCTATCCTCTGGATTACTAGGTTATGCTTGGGATTCAGGTTATGTTGCTCTCTTATTACTAATTCATTTACTTACTTTCTTATTTACTCGCTCCAATAGACACTGATTATCAAGAAAAGAAACCAGTGGGTGCTTGGACACCCAACTATGAAGTTATTCTTCTTTGGTGGATAATATATGAATGAAGATATAGCTGTGACAAAAAATTTTTCAATAACCGAATTTGATGTATCTAAGGTGGTGCAGTTATTGTCGGAATGAGGATATTCGTTAATTCGGTGTAGTTTTAATAAATATTTTAATTTTTAATAAATGAACAAGCATAACGAATATATTATGTAGATTAGAGAAGTACAGAGTATAGCCATGGCATGACGTACGGCCACGCAGTCACGCTGGCTAGTAAGAGACTACCCGCTTTCATCGAATCTTCTGATTATTTTAAAACAACTTCCTATGCTCATAATATCTCTAATGTCACGCTCGCACCAGCTACATAGGCTCACACACTTATTCTTAGTCGCGTATAGAACACCCACAATATAATGTATACCAAAAAGAAGGCTTATAAAATAATGAAAAACCAGTTTTATTAATAAATGTTTATTCAATCATAAAAATGGATGATAAGACTATTTTTAATAAAATATTTTAAATGGAGCTATACTCAAAAAATTACCTTATGTACGAATGAAGAAAACAAATTGGGTGCGTCACGTGTGATACACCGTGGAAGTGCAAACTCCGAGAGTTGTAAAATGTTTACAAGTGTATTAAAAGAGAGAGCGAGAGTGAGTGCGTGATAGATAGGAGATGAAAGTTATGTGCGTAAATAGCATGACATATAAAAAAAAACTATACATTAGATGCTACGAATTTATTCTGAAACAAAAGCAACTTAGAAACGTTATGATGTTTCTAAACTATATTAAAAATAATTTCTAAATAACGTATGCATGTCTGCATTGAATTGTAAAAATTGTTATTATCGAGTTATCTTGCTTACCCGTCGAAATATAGCGAATTTTCTGTTTTTTAAAGGTTGCACTGTCATAACATTATTTTAGAACAATTTGTATGCATTCCTATTCATTTTTTAAATGTTTTAATTTTTTTTAAAAGTTTTTTACTACTTTTTTTACCAAGTTATACCCAAAATTAGAAAAATTAAGGTTGTGGCGTGACGTCGACTAATACCGCTCTATTTGTCCGACTATATGTTTATTTACCCTTCATGCCACCCGTAAAAATTGTTATTTTCAGCCTATCTGGCTTTCTGTTTAATATATTGCGTATTTTAGAATATTTCAAGGTTATGTGCACACAAAACCGAAAATAATTTTCGTATACTTGTCACGATTTTCTAAACATTCTGATAATACATCAAAAATACTGACAATCAAGAAAAAGTTTTCACATTGACCAACACCTCTCTATACATGCTCCGCCATGATTTTTTTTCCCTTAAAAAAAAACCATAAGAATTGTTATTTTTGGTGTCGCGTATTTTCAAATAGTTTGAGATTAAGTCGTAATAATAATCCGTTGAATAAATAATGGGCATCTACATCGATCTGCTGAGCATGCAAAAATTGTTTACTGTATTTAAGTAAAAGTAATAACAAGTCTTTACATGCTTGTGTGTATTACACACACATGGGCGCACACTCACACACATTTACACAGACATCCACACGTATGTACATGCGTTTTTTTTATATTATAGTGCTGTACGTCTGGCTCCTTCTAAGGGCACTGCTCAGGGCACTTAGCACTTGAGAGAGGGAACGGAAGAGGGATGTAAGGGGGTAGGGGGTGACTAACAACCGTTCCGCATTCGCCAAGGACAAGTCCTGTGGGTTGGGGAAAAACCTTTTGGGAAAAACCCAACCCGTAACGGTCTGGTGTATTGCCTGAGTTTGGACCGGGTGTCTATGTCCAGATGTAGGGTATATAGGTACCAGGACTGAACTCCTGGACACCTCCCGCTCACGTTGTCCGCAACAACAGAGACACAGTTAATCGATCCTCGAAGCCAGCAGCAAAGACGAGACTCGAACGGCGACCCATCCAAGTACTAGCCGCGCCAGATGCTGCTGAACGTCGTTGATCGACGAAACTGCGACTCTACCACTGCGCCACCATGTCGGTTAATGTAAATGTACAAACGTACCCACAAACGCACTAACTATACGGTATACATAATACACCTTACATTGACTACATAAGTATATGTGTGGTGGAATCTCAAGACGAACGGTGGGACTGGAGCGGTCATCGATCCACTTTTGTTGCTTAAGCTTAAAAGTTTTGAAAGTATAATACGCTAAAAAAATCAAATAATGTATCCGTAGAACCTCGAATAAATGAACCAATAATGAAATGTATGGCTCGCTCTTGGGGGACCCGAAGGACAGCGAGTAAATAATATAGTAAGTAAATAAATTATTATCGAAATAACAAGATAACCTTAGTCCCAAGCTTTTTAACCCAGTAACCCGAGAGACAGCAAGTATATAATATACCCACATAGCACCGTCCGCTTCAGTTAAACGTTTCTCAAAGGCAGTCGGAAACGTTTTCGAAACGTATCAGGAACCTGGAAATGTCCGCGGGAAGAGCTGAATACGAGACGTCTCTGAAACGTTCCTGAAACGTTTCTGACACTTGTCTTTTATTTAGTATAAATTAATAGTATGAAAATTGTTTTTAAATGTTTTATAAATACCTAAATTATTAAAAATTATTCACAATAATAGTGAAATTGAGAAAAAAAAAAATCTGCCGCACCGGGCCAAGAACCCGATTTATTAGATTTTCAGGCGAGCATTTTATCTACTGGGCCAGAGTGGATAAGATACCGGCAGAATAATTTATGTCCATATAAAGTACAAGTATCATGCGTTTATATTATTCATGTTTACAACTGAACTTTATATTATATAATTAACTTCATTCTATCTCAAAATTTTTTTTGAATAATTTACTAGCTAAATATTTATAAAATTAGCAGTAAAGGTAAACCTGACATATAGTAGAAAACAATATAAAAACTTAGAAGTGAACTAAAGAGAAAAAAATATTATTTGTGAAAGATGTTTTTGATTGATATTTAGATAAAAAATTATTGAGACAAAAAATTTAAATTCAATCAAGCTAATTATATTTGTATAATTCAGTTGTAAACAAGAAAAATATAAACGCATGATTCCTGTACTGTATATGGACATAAATTATTATGCCGGTATTTAATCCACTCTGGCCCAGTGGATAAGATGCTTGCCTGATACTCTGATAACTTAGGTTCGTGGCCCAACGTCGGCAAATTTTTTTTTTTTCTTTCTTTAATTTTACTATTATTGTGAATAATTTTTAATTATTTAGGTATTGACAACACATTTGGAAACAATTTTTATGTTATTAATTTATACTAAATAAAAGAAAAGTTTTAGAAACGTTTCAGGAACGTTTCACAGACGTTCCATATTTAGCTTTTTCCCCGGACATTTCCAGGTTCCTAAAACGTTTCGGAAACGTTTCCCACAACATTTGAGAAACGTTTTAATGTTTCAGAATATACGTTTCTGAAACGTTTCTGAAACGGTCGCTGCTATGTAAGTAGTAAGCAAATCAATTATTATAATAATAGCCCAATAACCTACATCCAAAGCTTTTAAACACAGTAACCCGGGGGACAGCGAGTAAATAGTATAGTAAGTGAGATAATTTACATCAAAATAACAGCATTGTAACGTACGATAGCTAGAGGCTCTTGTAACTTCGCGCCCTAAGCTCGGCACCTGCGCGCACTAGTGGACCAACCTGCAGTCCTGTAACGCCTAGGTACTAGCGTCGAGACTAAGCGACTCGCTCTCCCCGTTCGGCCTCCGAGAATAACACCTCGTGCGCGTCTGCTCTCTCGTATAATCACTAATAAAAGGTTACGTTGTTTCAACTCGCGGGAATAAAAGGTTACGTTGTTTCAACTCGCGGGTATTCATTTCCTCAGCACCCCCAAGCTCCGCATTTCCCACATAACAGCATAACCCAGATCCCTAGCTTTTTAATTGAGTAACCCGGGTTACAGCAAGTTAATAACAAGATAGTTAAACAAATTTAATGATTAAATAACAACATAACCTAGATCTATAAGCTTTTGAATTCAGTAACCCGGGGGACAGTGAGTAAATAATACTGTACGTAAAGGAATGATTATAAAAATAACAAGATCACCTAGATCCAATGATTTGAAACCCAGTAACCCGGGGGATAGCCAGTAAAATATATAGTTAGTAAATAAATAATTGTTAAAATAACAGCGCAAAGTGTGCTACGAATTTTAAAAAATCAGAAATTTCTTACTACCATAATACGCATATACTTTTGAAGAATGTGTATTTGAAATTTCAGATTAAAACACTGAACATCAAAAATTCAAGGAGCAATTAATTAAAAAAGCTTCGTACCGTGTAAAATGCTGCGCTACAGTACGTGTTTTGGTCTGGTTTTTTGTACAAAATCTTTTGCAACTCGAGAAAATGACCTGTTTCCCTGAGGTCCTAAAGTGATAATCTGTATAGAATCGAACGAACTTCAGTGTAATGTGCCGCTTGTTGTGGATACGGTACTGAAACTGCTTATTTTGAACAATAAATGCAAGAGTATGTACTGCCTATGGAAAACAACACGAAAATCATTATTTTCTCATGTTTTTCGTTTCTACTACTCAGTTAAAGCACCTTATTCGTAATAAGCGGCACATAGCATTTAAGCTCGTGCAATTTTATACAGATTCGCACCTTAGGACTCTAAGGTAATGGGCCATTAATTAGACTTATGAACGATTTTGTAAAAAAAAGTAGACCAAAACACGTGCTGCAGCGCAGAAAAACACAAAGCTTTTTTACAAGTTTGCTTTACGAATTTTTTCTGGTCATGCTTTGATCTGAAATTTTGTATACACATTCTTCAAAGGAATGTTAATAATTTAGTATTGGGAGATGGAGTTAGAACACTTTGACGGTTGGAGGTAAAGTTTCACGAGTCCGCGTTAAAACGAGTCTTTTACATTCACCGAGGGCTTACATAGTATAAAACTATCATTGAAGTAAAGTTGGTAAAGCTAGAAAGACTGGAAAGTGATAGCTAGTGCAATAGTTTATGAAACCGCTAGGGAAAAGCGGAAAATAGGTGTATCAGGGGTTAATACGAACCGAGAATACTATGGCATACAACGAGCAAGAGAATAATAGCCGACCGAACACAGAGGAGAAAAATGAAGTGGCACTAAAGAGGTCATTGGAAATAAAAAAAGAAGTTTGCCGAAAGGAGTAAAAAATAAAGTAGCAACAGAACTGCGTAAGCCCGAGGCAGAAAGATTTAAAAAATACACTAAAGCAAGCTCATCGGCCAGGAGAGAGTTGTTAGGAAGCGTACAGGTGTAACTTTAATTGCTCGATAAGGATACACTGCAGGAAAATAATGAAAATAACACGTGGGGGAAAATATAGAGAGAGTCAAGAGCAGGGTCTGAGGAAGTCGAGACAAACAGCGTCAAGAGAAAAAACGAGCAGAAAAGTGACGAGAGGAAAAAAAGAGAGCTATGGAAGAAAAAACATCAGTACCAGAGGGGCAGAGAAACAAGAGCCTGGAAAATACTACGGGCATGATTTCGTCTAACAGCGTAAAACGGTCGAACGACAACGGTAGCAGAACAAAAACAACACCGAGGGCGAAGATGTTGGGAATAAGGAAGGTTGACTGAGACTTAAAGATACAACAGACAGAGAAGCAAGCACTGATAACGACGGAAGTTAAAGCTGGTACAGACAATGAACACCAGATAGCAGCAACAGAGGCTACGACACAGGAAAAACGTAGGACGGACGCAGAGGTCGACATTAACAACAGCGACGATAGTAGCAGCGCAAACTATGGCAGAGGCAATAGCAGCAGCTCCAGCCACAACGACGACAATGATGACATAAGGGTAAAAGGTAATGTAATCAGGCAAGCAAAATCGGAGAACGATGGAGAACGATGTAAGCAGCGAAGTATACAGTAAAAAAAAATAGGGTAATGCAGGCAAAAATTTTACAATTAAAATAAGAATTAGAACGGAAAAAAGAAATAGATTCGATCTAGAATAAAAAAGAGCTATACAGCCAACGTAATAAGAAGAATAAAACAAGAAAATAGAGAGCTACAAAAGAAACTTGTAAGAGTAGATTGACGACTAGAAATCGCAAACTCTCATAGGGGGAACTTACTATAAGAGTAACAAACCAGATTAATAATATGCATAAGATCAATAGGCAGGAAACTAGCTCAGAAAAAAATAGAGTAGTGAGTGCAAACAGTATAAATATCAATGACACTGTAAATGTGAATATATTAACGACAAACTAAACAAATATAAGTACTAGCAAAGCTAAAGCGTTCAATGGGCTGGGAAACGATAGATTTTATATAAGAAGAGGTGTAAATACAATGCAGATACTAGAAGGTATGAGTGAAAGTTAGTTAAGATACGAAAACCAAGAGAGAGAGATAGAAGGAGAAATGATATTTTCGTTAGAGGGATACGAATGGTCGGAAAAGGTATTCTAATTCTATTGAAAGAAATTTTGTATCGTAGATTAGGTGTAGAAGCACAGATAATTAGAACAAGAGCACTTAGAGGTGGTCTGTTACTTGAACTACAATTATTTAAAAATGAAGGAGAAATAATGTGAAACAAGGATAATCTTAAAAGGTTCAATTCATGGCGAGAGTACGACCTGGCGGAAAGATAAAAAGAAGAAATGAAGCTGATGAATTAGAGGGTTACGAGAGAGAAAAAAAGGGGGCTTGAGGCTCGTCAGGGGTATCTAAAACTTAAGATTGGCAATCAATGGTAAGCGTGATATGAATTAAAAAGTCATCTAGTTCAACAAAAAGAAAGTTAAAAGCTAGTTTTTTCGAAAGGTAGGGGATAATTTTTAATGGGCAGATGAATTAATCTTTGTATTCATTCCAAAAAAAAATTCCAGTTTCATACCTTCATAAGGTTGTTATAACAATTTTCTATGTCCAAGCAGCGGTTTCCTGTTACTTTTAGGGTAAACAAAATTAAAACTGATTGCTTTAATAATTTTATCTCATAGAGCATTAAAACAGATCCATTTTGAATTAAAGAATTTTTTTACGTTACGTCGTTTTTTTTATTTGAAGAAAATCTACAATTTTTTTTCTAGAATCAGTTATATCTCAGAAGCCGTCTAAGCGATTTTAATGATCTAGGGCTAAGAATGTTTCTTTTTATATCCTTGTATAGATTCACAAAAATATTTCACGTTTTATATCCTATCAAGGTTGTTATACCGATTTTTGATGCTAAAAAATGGTTTTTGCTGTTTTTGGAGTGAAAAAATTTAAACTTGATCTTGTTAATAGTTATATTCTACAGATAATTAAATAGCTTTATATGATTGAATAATATTTAAGCTACAACATAGGTATATTACGTATATGAATTTTAGGAATAAGTTCTAATTATTCGTTCAATTGTTTTTAATTCAAAAAAGTTTTAACAATTTTTTTGTATCATTCAGGTAAAAATTATAATATTATTTTCGAAATAATTCTGCATCATAGAGCATAAAAATAGCTTTTTTTCCATTTCAAATCATTCTAATGTTACATTTCATTTTATTTTTAGTTAAATAACTGCAAAAGAATGTTGTTGAGGAAGCTTTGTGCTAATTTATCGGCAGCGGTTTTTAGTACTGGCGAGTTAACCGTAACTTTTTGATATGCACCTAAATTTTCATGTAATAGGTAGAGTGAGGCGTTGGAGCCTCCTTGAGGAGGATTATAACCCATATATAGCACTCAATTTGTACTAATTAATGCAGTAGATGGTGGACATTTTCGAGCAACGAAATACAATTCATACCAAAGAACGATAATTGGAGTGTTAAAAAAAATGTATTCCTTTAATTTTACACGTTGCATCTTCAGGTACTATTAAGTGTGAAGACAAACTCAATAAAAGTTATTGAACGTTTTCAATTTTTATCCGATTTCCATTTTTCAAAGCTTGGATTCTTTCTTAAACGATTTTAAATAAAGTTATCGAAGGAATTTTCAAAAATATGTAATGTGTAAAAAGTTAGGTACTATTGTTTATACGTTTTAAAAGATTTTGTATGAACAATAGAACCTTACTTTTTACGCATTGCATATTTTCAAAAATTCCATCAAGTACTTTATGCTAAATCGGTTAAGGAAGAATCCAAGTTTTGAAAAATGGAAATCGGGTTAAAAAAAAGTTTTATAACTTTTATTGAATTTGTCTTTATAATTAATGGTACCTGAAAATGCAATAAGCAAATTTTAAAAAATAAATTTTTTTTAGGTACCCTTTTTTGGAATAGAACTAACTTTATTGATGATAAATGTTAACTATATACTTTATTAAATATTACAAATTCAGTGCTACATATGGATTACTTGCCTCCTTAAGGAGGCTTCAGCAAGCTGCTGCACAGTGGGCAGAAAGTATTTTTGACATTTTAGAAATGTTGCTTTAGCTGAATTTTTAACCAATTTCGACGTTTAGGGTCTATAAATGTTCCTTAATAAATTCGCTACGAAATGCGATAGCAACTTTTTTGGTATTGTTAGTTATATACATGGCGTCCTTGGACATAGACAGAAAATCAAAGAAACTAAAAATCAATCTATTCGGCCATTACAAAACTTGAACCAAAATACATCACTATTGGTATCAATTTCATGGTTTTGACGTCGCTAATTACGAATCTGGCATCGGATTTTCAAAGAACCACCCCCCTCAACCTCTTTCACCAACCCTCTTGTGCAAAAATGGAAAAATTCAATTGACATCACAGTTGCACGTCAATTTTATGGTTTTCATGGTCGCTGATTCCAAATGTGTAGACAGACTTGAAAAAAAACCACCCGCTTTAACTTTTATGACCACCCGTCTTGTACAAAAATCGAAAAAAATTAATTGTTATTAGAGTTGCATGTCAATTTTATGGTTTTAGTGGTCGCTGATTACGAATCTGGCATAAGATTTTGAGAAAACGAGCTTTTTTCTTCCAACAATTACCTTTATAGCTCATATATATGAAAAATTTTGTAGTCTGAAAATACATATTTACGTGCTTTTTTATTTGGTAAAAAAATTTGACATCTCCAATCAATATTCGACTATCATCAATGTTTGGTTCAACATTATTTTAATTCTGTCTTATTTAAATTAAGAAAGCTTTATACCAGAGGAAAATAAAGCATTCTAAAAAAACGTTATTAATTTATTGTTTACCAGATACCAAAACGTTGATCAGAAAACTATAGTAACCTGCGTTATTTTTTCTATTAATTATGAAAATATGTTCTTAATAAATAGTAAACATTATTATTTAAAATTTCTTTTCTCGGGTTTCCAAAGCAGTTCAAAAATAAAAACTCGTTTGTATCGTATAATTTTTTTTTACAAAACGATTCATTTAGTTATGAATAATAGTTTTTCTTTACTTCGTTAAATTTTTTTTGTGTACAATGTGTGTCGTATAGAGCACAAATTTTTTTTTTCTTTATTGTTCTTCAGTACAAGTCGATTACGTCATTTTTTACTTACCAGAAAACCACATTTTTTCTTATAATCAAAACAAAAAATATCGATTACACATTATTGAAATTTGTACCCTATATTTACATAAATAATTGTAAGTTTTGAAATAATTATGAATGATTAAATGATTCCATTATATAAAAAAGAATACTTCCACTAGAAATTTTTTTCCATTATTTATTGTAGCTAGAATTGTGTAATCATATAGCTACTGTAAGAATAACAAAGTTTGAATTATGAAATAAATCTCAGCTAACAATTGTTGTGAACATTGACTTTGGTGCCGCAATCATACAGTCAAAATTTATGAGTGTATATTTTCAAGTGCAATCCATAAAACACGAATAATACCGTATTTCAATAAAAAAATATAAATTCTCCACGTTCGAGCTAATGGTATAAAAAAAAGAATTTTTCAGCACTGGATTGCAAAGATCAGTCTACAGAATCCTAATATAATTGTATCATACATACGTACACATACACAGAGTCAAAGGTTTATATAATTATTGCCGTATAATTTCAATATTATATAATTAAATTCTATTATAAAACAGTCTTCTACATGGTGGTTGTTATTTGGAAGATATATGTCGCATCCTATTGAAGATTTTGAGTGACTCATTTACTAAAAAGGAAGTTATTTTACAAATACTAATATACTTTGATATTTATTCAGTTTCACTAGATGGAAAGGATAACCATAATGTGATTTATTGAAGCCTGCTTGATTCGAAACATCATGCGTTTCACAGAAGACTTTAATGTTATAAACAAATATATGATGGTTATTGATAAAAATTATTTCTCACTTGTCTGAAAATATATCGTAAACTATACTCTTTGTTGTCTACTGCCAAATAAGTTATTACAACAGTCAATGATAAATTACATTCTAATGTTTATGAAAGCTTATAATTGTAAACTATAATCTTATGAATTCACATTAATCTGAATCACAGCTGTAGTCAGATTAATTGTTTATGTCCTTAGTATAATAGTTATTATCCCCCTTATTATCTAACAGCAACATCTGTGTATAATGTGTCAAAGGTGTGATTCTTGTTTGTTTGATCTTTTCTTTGACTAAAGGGGTTTGCTCCCTGCGCGCTCTGCGCGTGAAACCCCGCCATTAAATCATATTCATTTTCATGATTGCTTGAGGAAATTCAAATGATTAGCTAGGGTGTATAACAACATAAATTTTTTTTTTTCCATTAAGAAGGCTTTTTAAATTGTTCATACTCTCGTTTTAAAATTTACCCGGGCTTGACCAGTTTCAGCCAATCACAAAACAAACAAAGAGGCTTCATCACGTAACCCACCACTTTTTCTCTGTAGATCAAATAAAATATCTGCTGTTGCCAGCATACGTTGAAAAATATCTTGATTCATGCCTGTCCTGTAATTTCTGTTATATTACTTAATTCTGGGAATACATCGGCAATCGTTTATCCATCTCTAAAAGTTTGTATGACGGTCTAATGGATGAGACTGTACCTGTATTATTGTTTTTTTTTTTTTTAATTTTTGTCAGTTAATTACATTTTAAGATATTGTCACGATAATAGAACTTACAATTAAAAATATAACGAAATGTATTAAAATCAAATCATATCAATAAAATTGTATATAAAATATATAACTATAGGAAATGAATAGTGTTTCGGATATTAACATTTTAATTGGAGTCCAAAATATTCTCGTGTTTGTGACTTCGATAGATATCTTAATAGAATAATGTAATTTTTCAATAATACATACTAAGTTGATTTTTGTCATAAAATTAACAGAGAGTATTAACTGATACCATGTTTTATGCTCTTGTACATTAGATTGATTGCATCCAAGAAAAAATATATTGTATACACTGTAAATGATGCACTAAAATTGATCCAGCCACTATGGATCTCACGTTATACTATTATAAAAATGTAACAAAATAATATTCAACACCAATAAAAGACTGAATGTTATGTGACATGTAATAAAGTTGTCGGATATGCGAGAAATATTGCAACAATAAAGTATCAATACTTTTTTAACCCTTTGCCCCACTTACAAAATTTGTTTGCAAGAGTTTAAAAGTATTATACAAATACTCTTTACGAAAAGATTTTGTAGAAATAAATCCATTACTAGATTGTATGAAAAACTTAATGCATATTTTTATCATATGTAAACATATTTTAGAGTATAAGGCATAAATAGTACATTTCCTATCTAGGGCAGAAAATACGACTACCGCGCCCGAAGTGCGCGGTTGTTGTATATTTATGCCCGAGGTGAGGACAACATTTTTCGTACCGAGGGCAGAAATTTGCACTAGTCGTATTTTCTGCCCTAGGTAGGAAATGTACTATTTCTGTTACTACATCAATATCATTAGCAACTTTTAATAAAAATTTATATGAAACATCTGATAAAGCAATGCGGCAATTGCAACAATAAAAAACACAAATAATTTATAAGAATAACAAATACAAATATTATAAATACCACGCTACAACAGTACATCGTTTCTAATACTTCTGACGTCTGATAAGACAATACAGTACGACGCTCAACTCTGAACTTATTCGGACCAGGTTCAAATCTCGATGTCCGCAATACTTTTTTTTTTTTACTATATAGTATTTATTCTTATTTGAAAACTTATTTATAAATTTTTTGTACACTAATAAATGTTTCATTACTGCCAAAATGTATAATGCTATAACACGTGTTTAACACGTAATTTCAGCCAGTTGAACACGATCCTAACACGTTTTCGACACGAAGACGGACATTTTACACGTGTCATACACGTCACTGCCACGTTTTGACCACTTTTTTGGACACGTGTACTCGTGTCCGAAAAGACGTGTTTAACACGAGTCATGCTAACGGGGTATAACTGATATTACTAAAAGGATTTTTATAGTGCAAATATTTCTGTAGCGCATATGCGCATAAGAAGTAGGCTCATAAATCTAGTATTAAGAAGAATATAGAGTAAACATTATATGTTAGAGCTGTAAAGACAAATTATATTGAATTCTTTTTCGTAAAGTCTGAGTTTTCTTTCAAAATTGTATGCCAGATTCGTAATCAAGGGCCTCGAAAACCATAAAACTGACATTTACCTCTGAAGTCAAATAATTTTTTTTCATTTTTGAGCATAAGGGGTGGTTGAATTAGTTGAGGAGGGTGGTTTTTTCAAAATCCGACCTCAGATTTGTAATCAGCGTACCCAATAACCCCTGAATACAAAATTTGGTACACATCGGACAATTTTGAAAATTTTGGCTGCCATCTTGGATCTGCCATCTTGAGTTTGGCTAATCGGATATTAGATTCATAATCATTGACCCCAAAAACCCTCCGATACTAAATTCAGTGCAAATTGATTGATTTCAACAACGTCTTCATGTATCCTGAGTAATCGGACTATCGAAATTTACTACATATATATACCTAATATTCATATACATAACGAATTTTTACATCTCCTAAGAAATCAGATTCTTGCAGCCTATGATCTTGGGAGCAAAATGAGATCAGAACTAGGTAGATAAAGTTAACATTCGTGGAAAGCAAGAATTTTGGTAGTTTTTCTGGCTTTTTGGGCCACTATGCAGTGCGGCACCGCCGATGTTTCGCTAGAGCCTGCTTAAAGGGCTTCTTCGAGACACCGTACCTATTACGACAATTTTTGGGCACTTATTACGACATTGGGCTAAACTCGTCATTTCTTAAAGAATACTCATTGGATCAGACATCAAAAACTCAGGGACATTCGTCACCCTCTCTAGTTTTTCACAGTTTTTGTCGAATGTTGATAAAATTGATCGTTTTCCATAAAAAAATCATAACCTGAAAATCAACCTTTGATAGATACAAGTATGTTATGAATTTCCGAGAATCAGAAATTTATCAACACTTCATTATGCATTAATTTTTTAAGAACTTGTATAGAAAATTTTTAATCAAAATATTAAAAAGAAGAAATTTTAGAAGCAACTTAGTGAGAAAACTTTGTGCCACGTTATGCTGCAGCACGTGTTTTGGGCAGGATTTTTTTTACGCAATCGTTTATATCTTGAAAAAAATTATATGTTTTCTTGGGGAACTGAAGTGCGTTCTTGAAAAGAGAATGAATAATGTATTATTAAATTTCTGATTTCCAACAATTCGTAACACACTTTTGTTCATTGATGTTTTAATTTTCAGGTTATGATTTTTTTAGGCACACCATTTAACTTATCAACTTTTGACATAAATGTAAGAATCTATAAGGTTTAAGGAGTGTCTGTACATTTTTTGGGCCTGATTTGTTGAGTATTTTCTGAGTACTGGCTAGTGGAACGGGACTTCCTGATAAGTGCCCAAAGATTCTGATCACAGGTACGGTGTCTCGCTGGAGCTTCCTTAACACAACCACAACTGATTTTGCATTGGACCGAACACGTGCACCGTATTTGTTGTAGTAGATTGTCTGGTACTAGTTTTGATTTGCGCAAAATTGTTTGCTGTCCATGTATGGATTTTTTCCAACCCCATGACAAAGGACTTGAGTTGATACCATGCCATTGTTGGATAAGATGGTTCACTTGATAGCAGTGTTGAGCAGGTTTGGCAGGAGATAAATCTTTACTCAAAATTGCTTTTGAATGTGCACTTCTTGAAACAATTGTATCAGAATTTAGTTGAACTTATGTCTAACTTTTTCGCTTCATGCAAAGCTATGATATTTTTGGCATCAGCATTGCAAGCATGCAGATTTCCTCCGTACCACTATTTAGCGAGTAAAAGCCACAATTTCATCGACTAATACCATATTGTTATCTAAAATTTGTATAATTTAGCCTTTGTCATGATTGTAAAATGCTAAAGTAGTATGTGAACCAGTGAAGCGATGTACAAAAGCAATTTTTTTTTTTATATTTAGATGAATAAAACTGTCAGTATCATGTATAATGTCGTCAGTGCTTCTTTTGACATGCAAAAAAAAATTTTTTCGTTATCTGTAGCTATTTGCTTTAGAATTACTAGAATGTCAATATGTTCGGTGCCTATTACGACTTCTTAGTCTTTTGACTCGTCGATGGCAGTCTCCACCGTCAATAGATTGATCAATAGACTGGCGCTACTTTTGTGTTAATATGTAAGATACAATATAAAGCAGAAGGAGTCGACTTGAGAAAAATTGTAACATTATGAAAAGCACTCCAACAAACCTATTTCTGCAGGGGAACTTGCTGGAGGTAAAAAAATCCTTCTTTTTTTCCTGATGTTCTGGCTAAGTAGACAGCCACCGATTTCCGAACTCTAATTTAAGTTCAACCAATAAGAGATCTAGCTCCATAGAACTACTCAAGTAAAAAGCACAATTTTAATTGGTAGCTGGAGAATCAGTGTTCGTCTACTGCACCTTATTATTTTCCATTCATAATTTTTTTAATTTTCATAAAATTTTTTTTTATTACCATTTTCGATAAACTAATAAGTTATTTTTAGAGGTGAATCCTATATTTAAAGATCAAGATTCCATGTTAAAATGACCAGGGAAAAGAACCAAAATATCAAATATTCTTATAACAAAAGGCAGAAAAACAGAATTCGAGAAAGCCTTGTGCTTATTTATTGGTAGCGGTTTTTATATTTGTACGACAAAATGTAAATATGTGCATGGGAAAAATGATAATACATCACTTGATTAGCTTTGTATTATGAAACGTTATTCTCTTTCAGATTCCGTATAATTTTAAAAAAAGGATGACTTTGTTTCGATCTCAGTTGGATTTTTTTGAGAGATCTATTAATTTTACGTGGATTTCTTTTGTTCAAATAGAATAATTTGGCAATTTTCACTAAAAGACAGAAGCTTTCACAACAAGAAAATAAATGAAAACTATTTCATTTGTGAGAATCAGAAAACAATGCAATATCTGGTTTTTTTAACAGTACTTTATTGCGTGAAATAAGTTAGAAAGTTTCACTGTATTAATTAATACCGTCTTTCTCGAGAATCTTAACGGGATCGACGGTCTCGACTTCGACTGCGTGTCAATGATCTCCTTCGAGGACTTCTTGAGCGAGATCTGTAAAAAAATTAAATTCTGTTGAGTATTGCTAAATAATTATAAAGACGTGGGGAATAACTCAAGAAAAATTAACAGGTATGTATTTTAATTTTTAAAATGCTCTTGTAGAATTGATAAGCCACTAGAAAAGTTTGGCCCAAGGCCCTAATAAAGTTTATCATAAAGATCATAAATTAGATAAATTGATAAAATAAATAATAGTACTCTTTCTATGCCATAAAGAATCATTGGTTATTTCATAATTCACTATTTGTCTTTTCATCCAAAGATAAGCTGTTTCTTTCATAACAATGTATACCTTGATTGACTAAAACAGAGACGATAAGGGAAGAACAAAAGGGAAAAGGACATTTCTGATTTGTGACCATTAGTACAGTTGCATACCAAATACAATATTAGTACAAAGCCATAATAATTATAAGATATAATAAAACATACAATACATTAATACATAGGTTACATTAAAAACCTATGCAGTAATTAAGAGCGGCAGAGCAGTTAGGGCTGCCACAAGATTCAAGAAATTCTTGATCTTGTGTTGCCTTGAAAATCAAGACAAGAACAAGAACAAGATGCACAAATAGCATACAAGACAATAACAAGAAATGCTGCTCAAGAAACTCATATTGTCAAGATAAATTACTCAAGATCTTGAGTATATCTTGTTCTTGAATCAGTGTCACCAGCACAGAAAAAAATCCGTCGAAGTGAAGCGTTAAACACGCAATTAGAAAGTTTATGCACAGCTTTAAGTATAAAATACGTTAAACCGACTTCAGATGTAAGAACTAGGTGGAACAGCACAAGTGATCTCATTGACACCGCACTACACTTAAAATTAGCCATAAATATGCTTTGTATGAATGTTGTAGAACTTCAG
>JAPYYV010004150.1:0-20742 GCA_030522625.1 Copidosoma aretas
GGGGGGGGGGGGGGGGGGGAGGGTACGCAAGTGGACTCCATACCTGAAAAAATCATAGGCCGCCGCCCCTGATTACGATGATGATTGGTATATTGATGATAGTAATGATATTGATGATGATTATGATGATGACAATGATGATTATGATAATGATAATTATGAAAATTCTTATGATGACGATGATACTAATATTGATGATGCTGATTGCGATAATACTTATCACGATGATGACATTGATAAGCATGACGATAAAGTTATTATTAATGATGAACATATCGGTGATGATGCTGATGTTTTTGATGACCATAAAGACAATAATGATGTTGATGATAAGAAAGATGATAATCAGGACAATAATAATTAAAATACTTATCATTATACTGACGAATATTTTAATGGTAGTGATAATGATGACAATTATGATGTGATGATGATTTAGATCATAGTTTTGATGAGCATGTCAATGATGATTACAATGATGACGATTATGATGATGATGATAATATTGATTATAAAAACGATATTCATAATGAGATAAGTGATGATGATTATTATTATGATAATGACGATGATGGTTATACTGATGTCGTTGATCATAAAGGTAATGATCATAATGAGGATCATAGTAAAATTAATCAATTTGATGATGATAATGTTTATGATAATTATAATGATGATAAAGATTATAATGATAATGTTGATGATGATAATTACTATAATGTTGCTGATACTGATGCTCATGCTAATGAAGATGATGATGATAATAATTATAATAATATTATGATGAGGATGAGAATTATAATAATGGTTATCATGATGATGATGATTATTATAATTGTTACGGACACATGATCCGTTTACTTTTAAGTCATCTTTGCTAAGCATTGACATCTTTGGGTAGTAGATGATTGATGATGCTACTACGTAAGCAGCGGCGCGATGATCGTACAGGATCGTTCGTGGTCGCATTTTTCCCCTTAGATCGAAATAGTGGATTTGAGGGGCACGCAGGGCGGAAAAGCGTAGAGGCTCTCTCGCGGAGGTTGAGCTACAGAGAAGTCAAAGCTGGGCGAAGTTTGCTCTTTTTTTTCCTTGTTTGTTGCGTGGTAACACTGTGTTTTTGAATAACAGAAATCAGGTAGATAGGAAAAAGTTGTTTGCGATCGGCAGCTACTCCGTAACGCTCAAACCTTCTGCATCAGCGTCTTGATCTCATTTTTTATCTTTGCTGATAAATCGTTGTATCTTTCTTTGTATTTAAGTTGTGCAAATAAAATAGTTTGGTTTCTGCTTATTTTTTTGGTTTTTGTGCGTTTATTTGTAACATATTTTTGGCTCTCGAACAGGGACCTAGGAAAGAAAAGCATCCCTAACGCAAAGAGTCGAAATGAAGAGAGTCAAGGAGCAGTCTCTCGTGACTATTAAGCGGAGAAGACTTTCTGACCCACATGGATCGAATAATCTTGAACGTGATTGTATTGTGAAAAATCATGAAGTACCCTACGATCGGTTTCGTTTTACATTGGGCCAACCGGTATTCCCACCATACTTAGCAGATGCAAGCGCAGCATTTTCACTGAGTTGTGCACCCAGCCTCGTTTGGCAGAAGGATCAACGAGAAAATGATTCAGCATCGGACTTGGATCGGGGCAGTGATGCAAATGCTTCTCATGGTTATTTGTATTCTTGATCGCCATCTCCAGCGTTGGATAACAATAGCGAACTAGATCTTCGGGAAGCTTTTGAGGCAGGAGAAGGAAATATACTGACTCTTGTTGGTAAAGTTGGACGAACTCAAAAAGTGGCCCAATGAACATCTGCTGAGCAAATCAGCTCGCCAGTCCAATTATCTGCAGCTGGACAAAGCCAAGCAGGGACCCGAGGAACAGTGGCAGCGGCAGCGCAAAAACGCGCACTGCCTCCTTCTCAGGAATGGAATTCGGCGCCGGTTCGGCGAGTAGCAGCAGCACGAAAACGTGCACCGCCTTCTCCTCAGGTTTTGGACCCAGTACCAGTTCGGCGAGCAGCAGCACTGCGAAAACGCGCACTGCCGCCTCCTCAGGTGATGAGCTCTGCGCCGGTTCAGCGAGCGGCGGCAGCGCGAAAACGAGCACCGCCTCGTCCCCAGGCATCTGTGGTAGCACTAGTCCGGAAAGCAGCGGTGTCGCGAGGTCGTGCACCGCCACGTTTCCGTACATCAGAACCAACATTGTCATCGGCTCAAGGTGCAGCGGTGTCGCAAGGACGTGCACCGCCACGTTCCCAGGCGCCAGATGCAGCAGCGGTCCATCGAGCAACGGCAGTGCAGGGTTGCGTGCCACCCCTTCCTCAGACGTCGGTTGCAGCTCTAGCCCGAAGAGCAGCGATGTCGCGAAGTCGCTTACCGTCACGTTCTCAGGCATTGGATGCAGCATCGGCCAAACAAGCAGCGGTAGCGCGAGGTCGTGCAGCGCCCCGTTCCCAGGTGTCGGTTCTACCATCGACCCAGAGGGCAGTGACTGCGGGGTCGCGTAGTCGCGCACCGCCACATCTATAGGCGTCAGGCGCATAGGCGCCCCAAGGAGCAACGACAGCGTGAGGTCACGTACTGCCTTTTTCCCAGGCATCTCGTACATCGTTGTCCCAAAGAGCAGCGGCGTCGCGAGATTGCGCGCCACCACTATCAACGGAGGCATTTTCTGCCTTTCGATAAGCAGCAGCACTAGAACGCACGCCGTCTTAACAGAAAACACGGAAAGCAGCTACAGCGCAGTGGCGCACAAGAGCTAAAAACATTGTCACACAAAACATATATCTCGTTTGAGAAACGTTTTAGAATCGACCTTTGCGGCTTTCAGGAATTTATCTTTTAATAATGAAAACTCAAAATTTGTAAATAGATTGTCGTCAGCCAAAAGCGCTTCACCAACTTTTTTGAGAAAACCATTGGAATGGATTCGCTTTAAAAACGCGTTTGCCCTAACCACTGAGCTCGGCAAATATTCTAACACAGAGAATGTCGTTCGTCTTTTCGAGGCACTCCGTGATAAAGCACGCGAAGCTACTAAATCTCTCACACTTGTACTCGTAAAGTAATGAGAACTTGAGAACAAAAATTTGGAAATAAAAAAATAATTTTGGAGGAAATTTTAAATGAAATAAGAAATCTACCGAAAATTGACAAATTTAAGAAAAATTTAGTAGAGTGTGCTTCGAGATTAAAAAAGGCTGTAACTGCCATCAAATCGTTCAAAAATGTTGGATATTTGTGTAGTCCTGAAGTCGTAAACATAATAATACAGAAACTTCCCAGCTCAATGATTGATAATTGTGTACGTTTCGCAGCCTTTGAAAGAAGCGACATTTCTGATTTTCTTTATCAGGAAGCTGAAATGACAATCGTAGCTTGTATAGTCTCTGTACCATTGGGTGAATTTGAACAAAAGCAAAAGGAACTTCCGTGACGTTCTCAGTCCGCCAAACACGCGATTTTTGTTACAAACGATAACGTATCTCCATCATCAAAGCCATTTAACGGAGGTGCTGGTTGCGCTTTTTGCGGTAAGAAAGGTCACAAAACAAAAGAATGCAGGGATTTTTTGGCAGCTCATACAGCGCAGCGCTGGAAAGTTAAAAGATCAAGACGCGTATGCTATAATTGTCTTAAGCCTGGTCATCCTCGTAAGAAATGTGATAAAAAGAATAATTATTAACAATGCGGCCAAAGGCACCATAAACTCTTACACTTTTCACAAGCATCAACGAGAGACAAAAAATTTGATGATAATAAGAAAAATGACGATACAAAAAATAGTGACTCAAAAAGTGTAAATGTCAACTCTGGAACCTCATCCTATATCTTGTGACTAGAAAAAAGATCTCTACTTGAAATTATTCCAGTTACAATTGAAAATCGTTCTTATCATGAAGAAATATTTGTCTTACTTGACGAGGGAGCTACAGTGAGTGTGATAAATGCGAGTATTATAAAAGAACTGAAAATAAAAGGATCCAAAGTTGACATAGGATAAAGCGGTTTAGGCGGTCAGAACGTGATATTGTGCGCAAATAACAAAGTAAATTTGAATATCAGGAGCGAGAGCTTTATTGGTTTAATCCCAAACGTATTAGTTGTCGATAACCTCGGTCTTCCTAAGCAACGTATCGATTCAGACATAATCAAACTTTGTTTTGAAAAAACTTTAATAAGTACAAGACCCTACTAATTCCAGACATGCTCCTCGGTCGTTACCATTGCGAATTATTAATTACACGTCAATCGAGAGAAATAGTTTAAAATTCGTTGTTTGCTTCACGATCTTTGCTTGGCTGGTCAATACACGACTCCATTCTTAAAAAAGAGTCAAAAAATGATTTTAGGTCCGTAAATATATTAGGTAAAGTAAAAAAAAATGCGTCTAGTCAATATGAGCTTTTATATGCATTAGTAAAATCTCATTTTAGGATCGATTCATTGGGGATAAATTTTAAAGAAAAAATAACTAAGGAAGAGAAACGTGCCATCGACATTTTGGAAAAGACAAGCGTGTATAAAAATTACGAATAGAAAGTAGGCCTTCTGTGGAAATCGGATAATGTAGCTGAAATAAACGGTCGTGCCACTGCATTGCGTGGATTACATTCAGTTGAGAATCGATTAGATAGGGAACCAAGTTATACCGATAAATATTACCTAGAGTTAGATCGATTATTTGAAAAAGATTTCGCAGAAATTGCTATTTACGATTCGAGAAACAAAAGACAATGGAATTTACCACACTTCAGCGTTTAAAATATAAACAAACCCGATGGAGTTCAAGTAGTTTTCAACGCGGCTGCAGAAACGGCAAAAGCAAGTTTTAATAAATTATTACTGAAAGGCCCCGATTTGTTAAAAAATTTACCGGGTGTTCTATTTAGATTCAGACAGAACTCTTTTGCGGTCAAAGCGGATTTACGCGACATGTTCCTAAAAATAAATATTTGTCCAGAGGATCGCGACGCGCAACGAATTCTATGGCGAGGAAAAGATAAAGATAGAAATCCGAAAGAATGCGTAATGACATCAATGCTTTTTGGAGCTTAATCGTCTCCAAGCGCCGCACTTTTTATTAAAAATAAAAACGCGAAAAAATTTGAAAATAAATTTTCTGAAGCTGCGAAAAGTATTATGAATAACTTTTATATAGACGACTATCTTGTTAGTTTCGATACTTGCGAAAAATCCATCTTACAAGCCAAACAGGTTAGAGAAATTGACGCGGCGGCAAATTAGGAGATGCACGGATGGGCTTCAAATGAATCATCAATTTTATTTGCTTTAAATCCAGGAAGTACTGCTGTTTCTTCGATAAAATTTAGCGCTAAAGATAATGTAGGAGAAAAAATTCTCGGCCTTTAATAGTTGAGCAACTCCCACGAATTATGTTTTAATTTAAAATTCAAGAAAATCGTTAAAGATTTATACGAGGGGTCGCGAACCTTGACAAAAAAAAAATTTTCACAGAAAATCATGTCAATTTATGATCCGTTAGTTTTTTAATACGGTTTACAACGCATTCACGAGTAATAATGCAAGACGTTTGGAAAAGCGGCATCAAATGAGATGATAAATTGCAAATTGGTGCATTTAAAAAATGGAAAGAGTGTTTGTCTGATTCAACTTGCGTTGAAAAGTGTAAAATATCACGCTGTTATGCATTGAAAAATTACAAATTAAGATCTGTGGAATTACACATGTTTAGTGACGCGAGTTCAGCAGCTTACGATTCAGTGGGATATTAGCGTTTTATTTTTGAAGATCAAAGTTTACGCGTTTCAACTAATTCTTTTGGACTGATTATAAAACCGTGCTACAATGGCTAATAGACAAATCGCGGGAATTTAAAATCTTTGTAGCAAATCGGTTCGGAGATATAGTAAGGAATTCCGATATTTCTAAGTGGCAATGGGTTCCTACAAAGTTTAACCCGGCAGACAATGGCACTAGGTACAAGCCAGTAGCGCTCGATAAAGATAGTAGGTGGCTTAATGGTCCCGAATTTTGGCGAGGCGACATCTCACAGGGTCCAAAAGAAAATTTTTCCTTATTATTATATCGGAAATCATCCAAAATACGAGGAAGTTATAGTCGCGGTGACATACGAGTATTACGCAGACGATTATTACGCAGTTTGACTCATGAATGTGTCATATGTAGAATCAGACCCGCTTCACCATCAAATTCGGGAATGGCACCGTTACCTCCGTCTCGTTTAGCAACGAGATTACAGCCAGTTACGCATTGCGGGCCTGATTATTTCGGACCAATGCAAGTAAAGATCGGTAGGAGACGCGAAAAGAACAGGGGCGTTATTTTTACATGCATGACAACTCGAGCAGATTATACAGAATTAGCGCATACCTTAAGTACTGACTCAGCTATAATGGCAATAAAACGCTTTATCGTGCGTCGATGCAGACCTACACATATTTACAGCGACAATGATATCAACTTTTGAGAAGCAAGTGCGGAGCTTTTAAAAGTTTTATTGGGGATGAATTATAACAAATTAAAACAAATTGCCATCGAGCGCGAAATTAAGTGGAAATTTAACCCTCCCCCAGCTTCGCATATGGGAGGAGCATGGGAAAGATTGATATGCACGATTAAGTCTTCTTTAGCAGTAGTTTTAAAAGAGCACGAGCCACGCGAAGAGATACTGTTAACGATCTTGGCAGAGATTTAACAACCATGAATTTTCGTCCACTTACACATGTTTTAATCGAACCCACGTGACCAGAAGGCCTAAACTCCGAAACACTTCTTGATTGCTGCTTCGTGGGGGGAGATACAATTCAGACAATGTGATGCTCAATCGATATGCTCAAGAAAACAGTGGCAGGTGGCACAATGTTTTGCTGATAATTTTTGGCGTAGATGGCAACGAAAATTTCATTCTAGGTTATTACCGAAAAATAAGTGGCATGAGAAAGAAACACCCCTGAACGTTAAAGATCTCGTTTTGATTTTAAAAACGGACTTTAAACGTAATAATTGGAAAAAGGGTATTATAACTCGCGTGTTTCCGTGTACTGATAATCAAGTTAGTGTAGCAGAAGTGAAAACTGCAAACAATGTAATTATAAGACCTACACGTAAACTTGTTTAGTTTTTAAAGGTAACGTATATTTGATTTTGTACCGGGGGTAAAGAATACGGACACATAATCCGCTTACTTTTAAGTCATCTTCGCTAAGCATCGACATCTCAGCGTAGTAGATAATAGATGATGCTACTACGTAAGCAGCGGCGCGATGATCGTACAGGATCGTTCGTGGTAGCATTTTTTCCCTTAGATCGAAATAATGGATTTGAGGGGCACGCAGGGCGGAAAAGCGTAGAGGCTCTCTCGCGGAGGTTGAGCTACAGAGAAGTCAAAGCTAGGCGAAATTGCTATTTTTTTTTTCTTGTTTGTTGCGTAGTAACGCTGTGTTTTTAAGTAACAGAAATCATGTCGATAGGAAAAATTTGTTTGCGATCGGCAGTTGCTTCATAACGCGCAAACCTTTCGCATCAGCGTCTTGTTCTCATTTTTTATCTGTGCTGATAAATCTTTGTATCCGCCTTTGTATTCAAGCTATGCTAATAAAATAGTATTGTTTCTGCTTATTTTTTCGGCACTCGGGTGTCTACTTGTAACAATAATGATGATGAAAATAGTTACAATTATGATGTGATGATGATTAGGATAATAATGGTGATCAGCGTGATAACGATCATTACAGTGATGATGATGATGATGATGATGATAATGATGATGATGATGAAAGTGTTTATAATAATGATAAAAATGATTATTATCACGTTGATGATAATGATGATAATGATGAGTATTCTGATGATAATGCAGATGATGATACAGCTAATGGTCACGATGCTGATACGATCGATGGTGATCATGATGATAATAGTGCTAATTTTGATTCAGTTTATACTGATGATGACGATAATAATCATTATAATGATTTTTAGACTAACGATGCTTATGATGATATAGATATGGATCATAATAATGTTAATGATGATGTAGGGAAAAATAATTATAATCGTAAAGATGATGATAATGATGATAAGGATGATAAAGAAGATGATAAAAATCATTATGATAACGGGGATACTGATGATGATACTAATGATCATAATGTTAATCATGTTAATAATGATGTTAATAATTATAAAAATTCTTATGCTGACGATGATAGTAATACTGATGATGTTGATTATAATGATACCGATCATAATGATGCTATTAATATTAGTGATGATGATGATAATACTGATTACGCTAATTATAATAATGATGTTATTGATGATGACAATGATAATGATAATAATGATGCATATCATGAAGATGATGATGAAAACGTTAAACAATATGATGTTGACAAAGATGATGATGATGATGATAATGATGATGCAGATAATATTGATGATAATGCTAATGATAATAAAAAAAATTGTAACAATGACAATGATACTACTATAGAACATCATCTGTGACAATGATGTACATTATAGTGATAAAAATAACATAAATAATGATGGTGATGATAGTCATCATGGTGATAATGACAAAAATGATCTTGATGATAATGATGAAAGTAATGATAAAATTTATGATGATAATGATGGCGATGATGATCATATTAATGACCATATTAATGATGATAATAATAAGGACAATGATACCGATAATAATTATCTTTATAATGATGTTATTAATGATGATAATAGTAATAATGATTAGAATGATAATAATGGTGATGTATATCATGATGATAATGATAATAATAATGACTTAAATGATGATTATTATTATAAGGATATCGATGATGATGATTATGATGATGATAGTGTTACGGATGATGGTGATTATGATAATGATTATGGTCGTGATGATGATTATAATGATGATGTCGCTAAGGACAATAATAATGATGACGATGATAATAGTGAAAGTATTAAAGAGACTGATAATGCTGATGCTTATGACAATAATAATAAGAAGAATGACAAAAACTATAAAAATGATGAGAAATATGATAATTATAATGGTAATAATTATTATGATATTTTTGATGTGATTGATGATAATTATGATGTTAATAACAAAACTAATAATAATAACAATGATAATAATAGCAATAGATTTCATAATGGTAATGATTAATATGATGATCATGATGGTGATAATAATTATGATAGTCACAATGATCATGAAAGTGAGGATATTGATGAGAAACATAATGCTGATTAGAATTATGATAATGATAATGATGATTATGATGATAATGTTAGTGATTATGATGACAAGGATTATGATGAATATATCAACAGTGATATTATTGATCATTATACAAATTATTATAATGATCTCGTTCCTGATACTTTCGATGATGATTATGATAATATTTATCATGATGATGACTATAATAATAGTAATGATGATTATAATGACTATGCTAATTTTAATGATAATTTTAATGATAATAAAAATGATAATGATAAGGACGATGGTGATTATGATTATTATGATGATTATCCGAGTAATAATAATGAAAATGATAATAGTATGTATGAGGATGATGATGATGAAGTCAATTTACATAATGATGACTATGTTTATAATTATGATGATGGTAGTTATGGCAATGATAAAAATGATCATAATAGTAATAATAAGAATTATAATTATAATGATCTTCATGATGATAATAATGATGATATTGATCATACAGATTATGTAGATGATTATAATAAAAACGATGATCATCATTAAAATATTATGATGACGGTGAAACTTACACTGATGGTGTTAATTATGATAACTATGATGATAATAATAATATATATTATAGTTATAGTGATGATGATGATGTTGAAAATATTTATAATAATTATCATGATTAAGTAAATGATGATGATGATAATGATGATAATAAGGATGAGATTAATGATGATTATGATCATTATCAGAATCATAGTTATGATGATGATGACACCGCTGATGTAGATGATAAAAATAATGATAATGTTGATCATAATTATCACATGCAGATAAAAATCATGATGGTGACGAAGATGATAATTGTAATAATGATGAAGCTAACGATATGGATGATAATGATAATGATGATGATAAAAATTGTTACTCTACCTATAATACTAATAAAGATGATGTTGTTCATAAAAATGATAACCGTGGTAGTGAGAATCATAATAGAAATGATGATGTTGACAATAATAATCAGGATGATGATGACAATTATGGCGTTATACATAATGATGGTAATAATGACGATATTTATGATGATTATGGTAGCGATACTGATCATATTATTGTTACTACTAATAATGATAATAATTATGATAATTATGATGATAAGGATGATAATAATCTTTATCATGGTGTTAATAATAATAATAGTGATAAAGATTTAGAGGATAATGGTGCTCGCTTCAATCATGATTATGATGATAATAATAGTGACTCTAATGATACTTATGATTATGATGATATTAATGATGATGATAATGATAATCATGTTACTAATGATAGTGATAATTATAAAGATTATGGTCATGATGGTGATCATAGTGATGATGTAGATGAGGACGATAATAATGATGACGATGATAATAGTGAACGTATTGATGATAATGATGATGCTGATGATGATGGCAATAATAATAATATGAATAATAAGCACTATGATGATGACAAAAATGATAACTATAACGGTAATGATGATGTTTATAATATAAACGATGATAATTATGATGTTGATAGCAAAACTGATAATGATTAGGATGACATTAATAGTAATAGACATCATAATTATAATGATTATTATGATGATCATCATGGTTATAATAATGATGATAATGACAAAGATGATTATTCTGATTATTATGATAATAAAAGTATTGATAAAGATAAAGATAATAATGCTGACTAGTTTTATAATAATGATAATAATATATTTGATGATGATGTCAGTGATGATGATGACAAGCATTATGATGATGATTATGATCATAGTTATAAGGATGATAGTGAAGATTATGTAGATTATGATTATCATAATTATCATAATCATAGTGCTTATGATAATGGGAGTGATGATAATGATATTTATGATAATCGTAATAGAGATGTAAATGATAGCGATTGTATGGATAGTAATATATATAATGATAATGATTATAATAATACTAATAGTAATAAAGTCGATAATAATTATGATAATGATGTTGTTGCTTATAGTGTCGATAATGGAGATCGTGCTTACAATAATGATAATTTAGCTAATAATGATGATAATTATGGTGCTGATAGTAATGATGATAATAATGTTAATCCTGAAAATTATCATGACGGTAATGATAATGATGATGTCTATAATGATAATTAATTTATGTTATAATAATAAAAGTGATAATGATGTTGATGCTGACAATGTAAATAATGAAGAATATTATGATATAGCCAACGATGACGATTATGTTATAAATAATGATTAATTTGAGGATGATGACGATAATCAGAGTAATAATATTAATAATGATGATGTTGCCCATGATGGTGAAAAAGATGATGATTTTGATGATAATAATCATTATGTGGATGATGATGATAATGATGATATTGATAATGATAATGATCACGATAATGATGATTATAATTATCAATATTATCATCATGGTAAAAATTTTTAGAGTGATAATGGTAATGATCATTATGTTTATAAGCACGATCAGAATGATAAATATGATGACAATAATCTTTATTATTATGTTTATAATGATCATAATGATGTGATAATGAATAGACAGATTAAAAATTTTATTAATGATATTAACGATAATAATGATGTTACAGTTATAATAATGATGGTGTTGATAATGTTGATGATATAAGTAATGTAGTATATATTTATGATGATGACAAATACACCTATTTATATTATATTGACTATGATAATGCTAAAAGTAATGGAAATGATGACAATTATGATTATGATACTGATTATGATGATGATATTGATAATGATGATAATGATAGTCCTGATTATGATGATAATAATAATGATGATGATGACGATCAATATTGTAATGATGATGGCAGTAATGATGAGGATCATGATGATGATGATGATGATCGTTATAGTGATGTTAATGATGATAAGGATGATCAAAATTATAAAATTATTAATAATAATGAAAAATTATTATTAAGATAAAAAAATTTATCGTGATACTTATGGTAATTCAAATGATAATGATAATAATATCGATGATGAAGATAATGATGATGATGATCATGATGATGACATTATTTATTATGATGATGATGATAATACAAATTTTTATGATGACGATAATTCTAATACGGATGATGTTAATTATGATAATTATGATCATGATGTTGATAATGATAATAGTCATGATGATAATGATAATAATGATGAAAATGCCGATGATCATGATGATGATGATGATTATTCAGATAATAGAGATGATAGAGATGATGATAATCATAGTATTGTGATACTGCTAATGCTATGAGCGATTAAAATGATAATAATGATAAGTATGAAGATAAAGTTGATAATAATAATGAACATATAGGTGATAATGAGTTAGATGATAGTTGTGATCAGTATGTCAATGATGATCACAATGATGACGATGATGATAATAATAATATTGATTTAGATAATGATATTTATCATGATAAAAATGATGGTTATGAATATTATAATAATGACGATGATACTAATACTGATAATGTTCATCATTATGATAATGATTGTAATGATAATGATCATAAAGGTAATCATTTTAATGATGATAATGTTTATGATAATTATGATGATTGAAGTGAATGTATTAGGTTATCATTCGACATACATAAAGATAGCAGATATTATACTAATTTTAAAAGGAGGTGATAAGCGTGAGGCTACTAATTACAGGCCAATATCTTCATATTTTATGATAATAAAGGTAATTATTTTTATAATAATAATGTTGATAGTAATTATCATGATATTGATTATGATGATGATGATAATCATGATAATAATATAGATTAAAATGATCAACCTGATGATAGAGATTACTATAATGTTGACGATAATGTTGCCTATGCTAATGAAGATTATGATAATATTAATTGAAAAATTATTATGATGACGATGATGCTCATACTTATTATGATAATGATAATGTTTATTCTAATGTTAATGATAATAATAAGAAGGATTTTTAAAATTATTATAATAACGTTGATACTAATACTAATTATGTTAAGTATAATAAACCTAACATGGTGTTGACGATAATAATAGTGATGACGATGATGATAATATTGATTACAATAATTATGATAGTGATGATAATGATAGTAATGATCATTATAATGATGCTGTTGCAACTGATAATAGATATGATAATAATGATAAGCAAGCAAATATAGATGATAATAATGATTAAAAAATTAGTAATAATGATGATGTTAATGATAATAGTAATGATGATTACGATGTTCATAATAAAAATTAGTATGATGAGGATGATAATCATAAAAATGTTTATCATGATGATGATGATTATTGTAATGATCATGATATTAACAATTACAATTATGATGTGATGATGATTAGGATAATAATAGTGATCAGCATGATAACGATCATTACAGTGATGATAATGATAATGATAATGATGATAATGACGATAGTGTTAATAATGATGATAAAAATGATTGATATCGTGTTGATAATAATGATGATGGTGAGTAATCTGATGATCATGCAGATGATGATGCAGTTGATGATTAGGATGTTTATAAGAATGATGCTGATCACGATGATAATAGTGCTAATTTTGATTAGGTTAATACTGATGATAACGATTCTAATAATTACAATAATTCTGATGATGACGATGCCTATGATCATGAAGATAATGATAATGATAATGATGATGTAGGTAATAATGATTGTAATTATAAAGATGATAATAAGTATGATTCAGATACAGATAAAAATTTTCATGATAACGCTGATACTAATAATGATGATCATAAATATAATGATGGTAATGATAATGATAATAGTGATCATGATGATGATATTGATAATTATAAAAATCCTTATTCTGACGATGATACTAATGCTCCTTAACGAGTTTGTATAACTATCTGCGCTGTAATATGGGGTTTTCCCTTCCTTTTTTTTAGGATCTTGTTTGTGTTAATGCCATATTATTTCTCCTTGGTTTATAAACAACGTCGAATTTATAGCTACGTACTTTCTTCTGACTTAATATTACGCCTATCGCGTAGTTGGATTCGTCCGTTGTAACTATAAATGTATTATTTGTGTCCGGTGCTAAAAGTACGGGTTCGCTGCGCAGAGCGTTAACAAAAGTGTCATAGGCCTCTTTTAAAGGTTTCTGCCACTTAAATTCCGTGCTATTTCCTAAAAGTTTCAAAATGGGTTGTGCTATTTTTGCATAATTTTTAATATAACGGCAGAAATATCCCACAAGACCTACAAATTGTTTAATTTTCTTTGCGTTTGTAGGTTTTGAATAGTTTTAAATGAACCTAATTTTTTCAGGGTTTGTTTTTATTTCTCTGCTGCTGACTATGTGGCCTACTGCTTTCGTCTTTTTTTTGAGGAACGGACATTTTTTTTGTTCTCTTGTAAGGTTGTTGTCAACCAAATGTTTGCCTAATCTTTTAAATATTCTTTCGTGTTCTTCCAATGTTGCTGCGAACAGCATTATGTCGTCCATGTATACTTCTATTTCATTTCTTTGTAGGTCCACTACAGTTATATAGCGGGCAGATGCAAGATGGTTTAGAATATCGCTCTGGAATGAAAGTATGTGACACAAACTGACTGTAGTTTCATTAGGCAGTCTGAAGTCCGTTACCACTCTCCATCTCTTCTCACCGTTTGGGCCCGCCTGCTTAGATACTATTCAGGTGTTGGAACGATACGGTGACGGGGAGGACTCGATTATGCCCTGGTCCGCTAATTTTTTTAAGTCCGTATTTATCTGTTTCCTTAGAGCGATCAGGTACCTGATTCTTTTTGCTTTAGTTGGTTTGTCGATCGTTGTAGGTATCTTGTGTTTTAAGACGTAAGTTGCTCTTAAAGGCTCTGTCGAGGCCAAATACCTAAGGATCAAATTCTATGAGTTTGCGTACGTGTTTCAGTTCTTCTTTGTTGCAGCCTAATATATCTGCTGATTTTAATGTCTTCTAAATTCCTTTTTCTTTATTGGTTTCAACAAATAATTTTTTGTTTTTATGACCTATTCATTTACACTATGTTTTTCATTAGTATTACTTGCTCTAAAAATTCTTATAATGGCTTTCTGTAGGCCTTTTTCGTCGTCCCCATCGACGCAATATGGCTCTATCCCGCAAATTGTCTCACACTCCAACACGTCTACTTGAAGTACAATTATTCTTAGCGGTCTATCCGTAATATTTATGCATTCAGCGTACACTTTACCGTTATCATTGTTTGCAATAAAGTTGCCGAATAAAATGCCTTCCCCTGATTCTTGCAAAGGTATTTATCCTGTTCGTATATTTTACATTCTTCTTTTACGTGCGCAAAAATTATATGTCTCGATTTTGCGAGAATTTTGAAGGTTTCTGGTTCTTTTAAGGGTATCTGGGTGCCGTTCAAAATTATAATATTTTCCTTGGCGCAAATGTGGCCATCATGTTTTTTAATAGGTCCCATTCAATCAGTCCTTCCACTTGTATCGGAAAGTCGTCAAGGACTACGTGTAGAGTGCATATCATCCCATTTAGAGGTACCTCTACTGTTTCTGACGTGCATCGTGCTTTGTGTGCCACGCCGGTTATGAGCACTCGCTTGTTAAAATTAATGTACGAGTCCTTCTTGAGGCTACTTGTTTTTATAATTGATATTTCAGCACCCGGATCTGCCTAAAATGTCGCACTTCTATTGATTAATTGTAGGCTTTATAGGCATACTCAAGGTGGTGTGTGTCCTGTACTTGATATATTTATTTCTGCTTCCCCAAGTGATTTTTCGACGCTGTTGTTGGCTGTGTCCTTTTCTAGCCCGGGGCCTTGGGTTGATAGTAAAATTTCAGCTGAATTATAATTGTCATCATTTTGTGCGCTCGCAGTTGGCTGTATTTCTATTGAGTTGTGCCAGTGGCTTATTTTCTATTAAACTCCCGTTCGCTGCACTTCGGCTATGCTTTTCTTGTGGGTGCACTGTTTATATCTTTGCTTACTGCCAAGTCACGCTCGACACCTGGGGACTGCGACGAGCGTCTTCGGAGTCTAAAGTCTCCATGTGTACGTCATGCGTTTTATCGTTAGGTGAGTCAGGTATGTTGTACGGTGGCCCTTCGTTTCAATAACTAGGATTTCTACCACCGTTATTTCTATTATTATTATTATAATTATACCTGTTATTGTTGTATCGATTATCCTGTTGTTCATAGCTTCGTCCATTTCGCTCCTTCCTATTGTAACCGTAGTGGGTGCTATAATTTTGTTGTTGTAGCCAACGTTAGCGTTATTCTAGTTTTGCGGGTATGTCTTGTATCTTCTATTATTATTATTTTGCGTATTGTTAAAATTACCTCTGTTCTGGTAATTCTGATTTTACCGGTAGTGTTCTTGCATTTCGATGCGATTTATTTTTCCCTTTTTGGCGTCTCTTATCAGCGTGCGACATTCGTTCGTGTTGTAATTTTTGTGCTTACAATACGCGCAATTTTAGTCCAGTTCCTCTTTTTTATCTCGAGTCGGTTAAACATTTTCAGTACCTTGGGTATTTTGATTTTCTGTATTCACTAGCGGTCGCGTTGGAAGATTGTCGTATTCGTCTTCGTATAGGTTTGACTCGTAGTTATCGTTTGCACCCCATTCCGGTGAATCCGTTATTTTTATCTCGTAATAATTACCTAGTAATATTTTTTCGTCTTGTAGTCTTACTTGGATTATGTCTATGTAGGCATTTTGTCTTCCCGGAGTAGTGTAGCGTAGGGCAATTTCGATTTCTATATTTTATCCTTTCTTTTTGGTCGCTGTCTTTTGGTGCAAAACTTTGTGTAGGAGAATAAATTGGGTTCCAATCACTAGTTATTATCCCATTATTTAGTGCTTGAACGCGATCGCAGGAAGATCCCACATGTTCTTCTCTTTGCTATGTGATTGTTTTTGATTCAAATAAAAGTGTTGTGGCATTACTGATACTCGCGTACCTATTTTTTAGTTTCCTAAAATTTGGTGACAAGAAATTTTGGTATCAAATGTTATCAAGGTTTGTTAGATCATATTTGTAATAGTGCATTAAATGTCACACACAATTTTAAAAGAAGAGATAGAATAGGAAACCTTCTTTTTTTAACTTCAACTTATATAGGAGGACCACGATATGTGTAACAGCATTATCAAGATGCAATTTTAATCATGCGCAAATGTGGGAGACCAGACTTATTTATAACTGTTACATGTAATTCTAAATGAAAGGAAATTAAAAATATATTAAAAGACTTTGCGAAAAACACTTTACCAAACAATATACCTAGTATAACAGTAAGACTATTTCATACGAAGTTACAGTATATTTAAGATGATAAGCCATAAAAAAATTTAATCAATAAAATAATATTTTATGTTTATACTATTGAATTCTAAAAAAGAGGTTTATTACACGCTCATATATTAGTAACGTTGCATCCTGATAAAAAAATTACAACACCTGATGATATTAATAATAATATATCTGCAGAGATTCCGACAAATAATAAATAGCTAAAACAATTAGTTGATAAACATATGTTGCATGGCCCGCATAATATTTATAGTCCATGTGCAAGTAAAAATAAAAAAATTGGTAAAAAGAATCTTCCAAAAAATTTTAGTGATCATATATCTATAAAAAAATTGGTAATGCAGAATGCAGAGGAAGAAATAAAATTTAGAAAAAACTATATATAGAATGAAAAGTAGTAATCAAAAAATTTTAGTTGATAATTCAATGGTTGTACCGCAAAATCAATTTTTATTGATGAAATATAATTGTCATGTAAATGTTGAATACTGTGCATCAATACAGAATATAAAATGTAAATATACACACTAATATTCATAAAGGAAACGATAAAGCATCTTGTAAAGTACAGAAATAAATTAATCCTAAAATTGAAGTTTACGATGAAATAAAACAGTCTATTGATGCACGTTTTTTAGGTCCAATGAAAGCAGCATGGCGCTTACAAGAATACGATATTTGCGGTAAAAGCTATGGTGTAGTTAATTTGCCCATTTATCTTAAAAATAAACGGAAAAATGTATTTGAAGAATCAAAAATTTCTGAATGTGTAGATAATTATAAAACACAACAAACAGAATGGTTTTTAATTGAATAAAATAGATGATTTTGCTAAAAATTTGAAGTATGTAAACATTCCTGAACAATATGTTTTTAATGAAAAAAAGAAACATTGAAAGAAGTGACAACGCTGAAGGAAACATAGTGCACTAGGTAGATTGGATGTTATTTTTCCAAAAGACCAAGAAGGATTTTTCATGAAATTCATATTAAACAAATAAATGGTTGTCTATCATTTAATGATTTATAAACATACGAAGGGAAATTATACGACACTTTTAAAGAAACTGCAATATGTATGGTTCCGAATCAATTGAGAAACTTTTTGTATAGTTTTTACTTGCAAAAAACATTTAAGGTGATGAGATATAGAAAAAATGTGAAGAAAAATTTATGGAAGATTTTGATGAAAATAAAAAAAATCAAGCTCTTCTACATTGAAACAGTATTTTTTAATCCAAAAATAAGTCTCGTAAATACTTCAATCCACCTATTCCAGGAAATATTGTTTTAAATGTGGAAAACAATCACGAAGAAATTGAATACAGTAAAAAAATGTTTAATTATTTGTATCCTATATCAAACGAGGATTAAAGGTATATTCTTAAATGAATTTATAATGAAAATGTTAGGTTTTTTTTTATTGATGGTCCAGGAGTATCTGGAAAAATATTTATATACAAAACCATAATATATTATCTTTTACCAACAAAATTAAAAATGATATCAATGGCTTGGACCGATATTGCGTCAATTCGTCTTCCAAAAGGTATGACAAGTCATAGAACTTTTAAATTACCATTAGATTTAAATAATATTTAAGCTCATTTTTAGAATTTGAATTAGATAAAAAAAATGTTGGAGAAGTTAATCTAATTATATGGGATAAAGCTTCCATGATACCGGAGAAAGCCTTAGGAATTGATAAGAAAACTTTGAGAGATGTATGTAATAATGACAAATCTTTTGGAGGTAAATTAATCGTTTTAGGTGGAGATTTCCGTTAAATTACACCAGTTATAAAAAATAGTAATAAAAACATAATAATAAAAGAAACAATAAAATTATCATATTTATGGAGATTATTCGAAATTTTCAAATTAAATAGTAATATTCAATCAATTGATGAAAATTTTTCAGAAATGTTGTTTAATATTGGAAACGGAATGATTAAAAAATTAAAAATTCCAAATAATTGGATAACATCAGATGTTTGCTTGAACTTATTAGGAAAAAATTTGAATTTAAACATAAATAGTGCAATATTAACTACTCATAATGAAAAAACATTTTTTTTTTGTTAATAAAATTTCAAATTATAAAAAAAAAGAAAGTAATGTATTACAGTACAGACAAAGCAACATACAAAGGAGTTGATAAATCTGATGATAATATTTATACTAATTTTCCAATAGAAGTATTGAATGACATTCGGGGAGGTCTTTACCAGCATTAAAAAAATTTAAAATATACTAAATAATTGATAAGTAATTTAAATATTACTGATGGACTTTGTAAAGGTACAAGATTAAAAATAAATAAATTATTTAAATTATATATTAAAGTTGAAATTATTACAGATAATAAAGTTGGAAGTAAAGTTTTCATACCTAGAATAACTTTGTCTGCTGGAAATAATACTCTTTTACCTTTCGATTTCCACAGGAATCAATTTTAAATAGTATTAGCATTTGCGATTTCTATAAATAATTCTCAAGGTCAGAGTTTTGATAAAATAGATCTTTACTTTAACAAGACATCATTTTCTTATGGACAATTATACGTAGCATTATCCTGATGCAAATGACCAGAAAATATATACATACAATTAAAGTCGTTTGACAGCAATATTATTGATCATATTGTTTGGGAAAAAATTCTTATTGATGATCGCAATTGATAATTTAATTTATTTTTAAATGTTTATTGTTTTTTAATTTTACTAAAAAAAATTTTAATTTGAATGACACTTTTAAAGTAGACTACGCCTGTTGACTTGGTATAATTTAAGTGTTATAAAAATAACATTTGCCATACAATGCATAAGGTTACTTCAAGCTAAAATAATTCTTGTGCCACCAAGATAAATGGGGAAACCAATGTAAAAAAAGTGCTCCTGAATTATTATCGTAAGGTGGAGTAGAAAAATCATTAAAAGGAGAAAAACTACCTAAAAAAGGAGAAAAACTTACAAATCGTAAGTGGCCTAAGATGGTAGCAGCTGCAGCGTCAAATGAGTTTTAAGACTTGATTAATAAAAAAAAAAAAATCAGAAGAAACAAAAGAAATTTTAAGAACAAGGAAAATAGATGC
>JAPYYV010004151.1:0-17093 GCA_030522625.1 Copidosoma aretas
CCCATCCGTGCCCTACCGTCTGCTCGATCGTACCCCTTAGCAGAATACGAGGGGTACATTTGAGCATTCTCGATTTCATATTATACACGAAAAAGTTGTCAAGTAATCGGATTGTCAAGTATCATAAAGTATTATTTGGGATATAATTGATGCAATGACATTTTTAAAAAATAATTATACACTTAAATTCGTAACTACAATGAATTAATAAAAAAGGTGCCCATTCTGCCCCACCTTCCCCCTACATATACATGATGCGAGCATCATCTGCAGTATCTGCACCATCATATATATATGTATAGCTGTATGGTAAAAAAATTATATCACTACGACTTGACCAATACTCCATGGAATATCTCGAATTTTTCCACGCATACCGATATTTTGCCATCTGAAAGCTGAGGTTTTTTTCTTCAAAATAGTTCGTGTCTTGATATGCAACTCCTTGATTGCGGTTAGAAAATTACGATGTTTTACCTTACTTCATAAGAGGCTGTGTATTATGTGCAAACTTTGAGAGGAAATAGCTCAAAATTTTCTACGGCTAAGGGTAAGGGTAAGTAAGGACAGCGTTGGAATCAGCGGATTTTCATTCATCCAAAAAATTGCACCCGACTTCTTCTCCTATCGCTGGAGCCCCTTTAAGAACGGCAAAAACTGTGTGATAACTTAACCTACTTTGTATGCATTGAGTCAGTTTTACGTAATTACATGAGATATTAAGTTATTTTAACAGTCGAGTAGTTAGGCGCATACAATAGCTTGTTAACACTTTGAGTTCGAATATTGGTAAGATCCAGTTTTTTTTTTAATAAAAATAAATATTTGTATCAAATTTATTAAAAATATATTTTGGTGGCCAACAAGATCAATAAAAATGAAAATGATGTTGGTGAAAAAAAGCAGTTTGGTAGATAAAAAAATATTTTTTTACAAATATGGTCAGTAAATTTAAGTATCATAAATGGTAAAGATTCTCAATTGATCTTGTTATAATACTTACTTGAATACGTATCCAAGCTGCGATTGAGGCAAACCATAAGATTAAAGACTATTTTACTATTCTATCTCTGCTTTTCTCTCAGTTATGTCTGCAGATATAATATTATAGGAACACATATGTTGAGTTAATGAAAATACTTGAGTAATTCCGGATTTCAGCGTAATAAGGCTAACAGAAAATGTAATTAACGACTTCAAAAGTCACTCGCAATGTTTCCCAGGAGTAAACGAGTTTGCTATCAAACGACTTGTTCACATGAATGTCTGATAAGCAACTATACATATCATAGTAATATTTTAACTGATGCGAAAGATTCTCCGCTGAATTTTATCACTTTATTTTATTTAACCCGCGAAAATTAATGTATGCTTACAATTTTCACCAGTTTCATGAAAGTCACACGCTACAACGATATTAAAATTTTGTTAATTCATTGTTTACATAGTGGTCATTGTTACATTATTTACATCAATATACATTTCTCGTGAATTATTTAAAAAAAAGTACAGTCAAAGAATACTTTTATCTTATAAACAAAGAGTGTACACAGTATTCTTGCAAAAAATGGTTTCCTTGAAAAATTCATGCAAAAAATTACCGATCACTATATTATAAGCTTGCTTAATTCCTATATGTACATATACACGCCATAACAAATTATTCAAACCACACGCGATCTTGCAATTATTATCAAACTGCACAACCAATACCTGCAATAACTTAATTGAATACCCCCCTCCCCAAAATTGCATATGGTAAACAATACAAGATATCCCTTTGCAATTGAAATACCACCGAGATTAACTTGCGGTACACATACATATCAGTATATGGTCCAATTGCACGCATCCCCCATCGTACGAATACACGCTCGCGAACACGAAAAGTCCAAGACGCAATCCGATACTCACTACTTACATGTACGCATAATGCACCCCGTAGCCTGACTCATTGTACACCGTCTAATGGGACTCTAGACTGGCCCGTTTATCGAGTCGAACAAGCTGGTTAGCCGACTTATGCGTCATGACCGTAGGTATATACACGCACATCGGGGGCAATTTTTATCTCCGACCATCTCGGACAAAAAAAAAAGACGAATTGAAAAAATAAGAAGCCACACTATTTGCATGTATCCCGCGCGCGTATTATAACAGTAGCTCGCGCGGAGCGTTTTGGATGCAAATGAGGTAACCGAAGATTACGCGCGCACCGGGAGAATATAGAAAGGTAAGTGTACAGTGAAAGAACGCGGGGGAAATACCGCGACTCGCGAGAGCGCATCGGGAGAACCCGTGAGAATGTAGGTGAATGGCGCATACGTATATGCATGTTCATATAAGGCCAAGATCGGCACGAGCACGGGAGGAATGCGAGGAGGCATGGTATATATACCGGGTTATTATGCTTATACACGGTCGGGGTAAGTGAGGCTCTGCAGCTGATCATGCGCAGGGCTCGTCTCGTCAGGTGAACGGGAGGGTATATTTACGTGTGCAAGCGTGCAGCATACACTGTGGCTTGTGTATGCGTTATCCGATGCCGGAAGCTAGCGGCGCCGCCGCTCCTGTTATATACGTGCCGGAGGTCACACCTGTACTTTGCGTATGTGCGTTACCCCGCTCTGTGCGTGTGTTATTACGGTCGAGAGAAAAATAGAAGATCGGCGCGAATGTTCGCGATTCGTGCGTCATCGATTACCGGTCGTCCGCATAGCTGTCCCTGTTATTTGTTTTGGTTTTTTTTTATCTTTATTTCTCCTCCATATTTCTATCGCGAAAAAAAGAGAACACGCCGCCAACGGTGCGCGAGAATCGTGTATGTGGCGCATTGTGCGTTGTGTATTGATAATAACGAGGACTCGCTTTCGCGATCGCGCATCGGGCGATGGTAATTGCTCGCATATATGCGCTGTACGTCATCCGGGACGCCAACAGGGACGACGATTCCCAAGCCCCGATTCAGCAGCCTATCGTCGTCGTTACCACCTATATGTGCGTGTGTGTTATGATTTCAGTGTTGGATCGAGCAAAGTGTTGTGTATAGTTGTATTTATGGGTAGTTTTACCGTTCCTCGGGGAAAAATCGGATGTTTTCTATCAGGCGCGTGTGATGTTAATTCGTGTTGCCGTGTGCGAGGGGCTAGCCAACCTTAAAGTCATTTCAAAACGACATACATGTCTTACAAAGTCTTTCAATGACTTCAAAGTCATGTGAGTCCCAAAAAAACTTCTAAAGTCTTTAAAAGTCTCTCACAGTCTCTGGAAGTCTTTGGGAGTCTTAGTAAGGGTTTAGAAGTCTTAGAAAGACTTTGCGGTCATAAAAAATATTTAAATTTCTGATTACTTTAGAGTCTTTTTAAGTCTTAAGAAGTCTTTAAAGTCTCTGGAAGTCTTTGGAAGTGTCAAAGTCTCTGAAAGTCTTCGGAAGTCTTCGAAAGGCTTTGACGTAATGAAGAAATTTTAAGACTTCTGATTAAATTAAAGTCTTTTGAAGTCTTTAAAAGTCTTTTAAAGTCTTTCAAAGACTTCGAAAATCTTATTGAAACGTTGAAGTGCACAACTCCTCGGCTGTATGCGATCTTACCTACTTACTGATAAGAGGGTGTTTTCCCAGGTTATACTAATGATGGCTATAATTTTGCATTGTTCGGGCAGATATTTTATAATTAAAACACGTAATCATAATTAATAGCGTTCTAAGACATGCTCACATTCATATAGAATCATACTTACGCACTTAGTTGAAATTTATGATCACAACTTGATCGTTGACGACGTTTTAAAAACGTTCAAAAAAATATGGTTGAAAATAAGTAAAAATATTGTTGTAAGAAGTTTTTAAAACCTCTGACATGCCATCTAGTTTTTGTTATTAAAAAAAGCTTCAGCATACCTTACGCCACTGTTTGTACGTCAATGTACCAATTCAGTATCATCATCTGAACGTAAGCATTTTTAAAAAGAATGCTCAACTATTCCATGATATTTTTCACTATTAATCAAGTAAATAAAATGATATATTATCATATCTAAAGACTAACAGGGAGTGTTACACCATTTACACGCAAACTATTATCGTGAACTAATTTTTAGTATAAAAAAAATTCTGATCGCGGTCGACGTTATTAAAACGATGTTACCATGTAATTATAATCCATCTATTATTATAAATCTTTTTAAGATTTAAAAATATTGTTTTTCAACGTTCTTATAATGTTGAATGCTATTAAAAACTACCAAACAATTCAATACTTTAAGTAGAGCTAAAACCTTTGACGTGTAAACTCTGACGAAGTGAAAGAAGTTGTAAATGTGATGCGCGCGTGCGACTGAAAACATGAAGATAACGAAAAATGGAACGCGATTTGAATGTTCGGTGCGAACACATTGTAAGTATCTTTGTTGAGGGCCAATTTTATGTATAATATTATTTACGGGCATCTGACTTACCAGGTATATATAGCTTAAGAGCACGAATTATAAATGCAGAAATGTGCAGTTTTTAACTATTTTGATCCAGATTCGTGACTTTGACTGATAATTATGCAAATTCATGTTTCAAAACGAAAAAGTAGATTATTGATAGAACTAAAAGCTTAGGAGGATTGATATGATACATGGCTCTTATACTTAGCAATAAATCAGCGTTATTTTCCGTAGATCACGATAGCTTGTGATATTTGTTCGTTTGTGTTACTTAAAAAGACAATTTCGATAATCTTAAGCTAATATTATAGTTGCACGTCTTTCCAAGCACAGTTTGACGGATCTATTTCTAATGTACCAATTATTCAGTCTAAAAGAGGTTAAAACTAAAAGAACGAAGCTCTAAATTAGATACCAGGTGATACATCGAAGTGTTAAAGGCGATACAATATCATAGTACATAGCTCCGAGGGGTTCTTAAGGATCTCGAGAGAAAATGACCAGATGTCACGCAACTATAATAATAAACGTCACGCACCTGGATAGTATCGATATGTTTTTTCCTAAAATAATCAGTATTAGTAAAGCATTGCCAATGATTATGCAAACAAACATCGATAAGATTATATTTAATAAATAATCTGAAAAACGTTGATGTTTGATATTTTTTAATACAGATTCATCTTGGATTCCAAAGTACGCAGATACTTATATAAAGTTTAGGCCGGAAGTGATTTCCATACGTAAAAGTCGAAGTTGTCAGTTGTATACTGAGCGAACCGGTTTTGACACGTGAGTGATTCGAATTTCATGGAAATTTAAAGCGTTACCGTATAGAGATGCTAAGATTTGAATTTACGTATTCAGAGGAAATTTCGAATTTCTTATGCCCTTGAAGGTGGCTAAAAGATTACGAAGTGCAAACACTTGCCGTAATGGAGAATAATTTTAGTGATAATTAATGTTCAAACACTCAAACGAAATGAGCAGAAACGACGAGGGGTTTTGAATCACCTTGAACTCCGAATCGTACAACAATAGCGAGAAAAAATTTCATTGTAATGAAAATCTCCACGTGAAAAACGGAATGGTTAAAACAACAAAAAATAAAGTTATCATCCCGTAAAATTATTATATCCGTATTTGAATATTCACAAGCATGAAAGAAACACGTATTCTTCGTCCCAACTGTATTGACTAAAACAGATTGACCATCGAAAACGCCACGGGAATTTCCAACAACGTTACTGTTCGTTGCATCAACCATGAATTTTCCCTCGCTCCTCCGTCACGACTCCTAAAGGCATCACCCACGATTCGTACAGCCTACGATCTCCCCACATATGATACAACCACCCAAGCACCTCGCAATACTTGAAAAATAATATAAATTCTCGCACGCGCGAAATAAGCCTCGCGCAGCCAGCCCGTGATGATGCGAGTGAAAGAGGGAAAATCGAATAGATCCTTTGGGTCGCCATATACACACAAGTATAGTGGTGACGACCGGTTACCCCGAGGGCAAGTGCATACACGCGTATATATACATACCGATGTTGACGAGGCGAGTGTGTGTGTGTCTCTATACACGTATAAAATATTTACACACACGACGTGTGTCTGCTCTCCGGCTGCTGTCTTTTACGTACCTCTTCTCTCTCTCTCTCTCGTACGCGAGCCGCAACCAGCCTGTGTAAACTCACCTCCGAGGCGGTAACGGCAGACTTAACGGTACACCCCATTCCAGCCCAATATTCATTCTTTTCCGAGCTCCCCGCGCGCTCTCGCACATAAACAGCGTTAAAGTAGACGAACGAAAGAACGGACGGACGGACGGTGTGACGCGCTTACACCGTAAAGATTCTACTCGATGCAGCACGAGAGATGCTGGAAGACATTTTTTACCGATCTCGGTAATTAACGAGCTATCGATCCTTCGGCTAATTGCAGGGATGCTCATAAGAGACATAGATATTGTCGGGGACCATGTGATGGGACCTGTGCGTATTCTAGGTACTGCGGAATACGTAGCTGGGGCGCGGGTATATGAAAACGGTGACTGACGAATCGAGAAGCGCGACGGCGGCGATGGTAATGATAATTATGGGCTGTAACGCGAATTCGATGGGCTGGCTGACATATTTACGACGAATACTGTTTGCCCTTCACTGTATCTGGATTAAATGTGATTGGGATTGTGGATTTTTTTTGTTTATTCTGTTGATACGATTGAGGATCTCGTGGTATCTCACTGTCTAGAAATTGTTTAGCTAAAATAAATTTGGATTTAAGTATATTTTCTCTAGCTTCAATTCTATTCATTTGTAGTATTTTCTATTCTATTAGATGCGATAGTTAACAGTTTGATACATTTCTAAAGTAAAACTGTATTTCAACAAACATATGGTTCAAACTCAATTATTTTAGCATACATGCACTTACTGTGAGGATAGGAGGATATCGTGGTACCAATCAAAGAGTGACATATTTGTTGTTAAACAATGTTGAAAAAAAGTGTTTGATTGAAGAACTTAAGACTTAAGCCCATTGACATTTGAAAAGGCTCTAAAGTTTATGCTCTTGCTCGTCATCTTTGTTAAGTTAGGATTCTAAGTATCTAAAGCTTTAATATTTTATCTCTTTTTATGTCTTTTTAACTATATCTCAGACTCTGTGCCTTTGTTTTTCAATTTCATTGTATCCATTTCAAATTTATTATAGCGTGTTTCTTCCTGTGTATTTGTAGACCTATGTCTTTAAGTGGTCAATCATATGTTTCTGTGTATTTGTCTTTGTACGTCGGTTTCTGTCTACATAAATATGTTTTTATCTGTGTTCTTATACTTAAACACCTATTTAATTAATACAACCTTCGAATGCTTGTCTCTTTCTCTCTATATTCTCTGTGTACTAATTTTTTTTTGGTATTCGCGAAATTATTGAGTACTATCAATACCTCCGATATTACATCGTTCTATGTCCTTTGACTTTGATGTCATTTTCTTTCTGAGTCTTCGTTAACGCTTGTCTACGTACTTTGTATACGTTTTTGTCCTCGTTTTTGTCTTAAAGTTTGTATAACTCTTAATAATGTAATTATTTGTATCTCTCTTTGTAGATTCTCTATTTTACGCCTATGTTTTCGGGTATGTTCATCTGCAAATTTCACTTTTTATGACATTTTTTTGAACCACTACAACAAGCTGCAAAGTTTTTCATCTGTATGACATTCCTTTCATTATTATGTCTCTTTTTCTAATTTTTTTTTTTGTTCGGGTTTTCCTTTTTAACACTCTTTTAATTACATGTAATGTGAAATTAATTTTCTATGACTAAGAATATTTGTCTCTATCTCTACTTATATAGTCCTTTTCTACATTCTTCTTACTGTCAATCTAAAAAAAATGTAGAAAGGGACTATGTAAGTAGAGATAGAGACAAATATTCTTAGTCATGGAAAAGTAATTTCATATTAAGTACATGAAAATATCATTAAAAAAGTGTTAAAAAGGAAAAGACTAAAAAAAAATAATCGTGCTTCTGTATAATTCAACTGTCTCTACTTTTCATCTTTGTTTCTGAATACATGTTGCCATAGTACATTACTCAACTAGGGAGGAAAAATAAAGAATGTCTCAGATCGCAGGCAATTGATAAGCTGCAGGGATTCTGTGTTGCCTCCCGTGGGTTGTATACGATTTTTCACAAATCCTGCGCCGGGAGACGGAATTTTTGTTCAGAAATGTTTGAACACACTGGGAAAAAAAACCAGGAGTATACAGTAAGAGCAAATTGAAATCGCTGGAAATTTATTGGCACAAAGCTTCCTTATTCACATGTTCTACTTATGTTTTAAACACACCCTCATCAATTTTCTTTTTTTCTTCATCCAAGAACGTTATCTTTTAGAAAATTTCATTATTTTTGCGAGTTTCTACTACAAAATAGTCTAAAAGAACCTTTAGTTGAGAAAAAATTCATTTTTCCGAAAAATCAATTTTCCAAAATCGATAAAATCGAAAAAAAACCGCTACTAATTTATGGACACAAAGATTCCTCATTCACATGTTCTACTCATTTTTACACACCCTAATCAATTTTATTTTTTTCTTTCTCCCAAAACGTTATTTTTTGGGAAATCTTATGATCTTCACGATTTTCTACAACAATGTACTCTAAAACAACGTTTAGTTGAGAAAAAATCCATTTTTTCAAACAATCAATTTTTCGAAATCGTTAAAATCAGAATAAAAAAAACGAATTGATTAGATTAAAATTTTATTTACTAGCAGTGATGAGCATCCAAAAACAAGAGAAACGAGCCTTGTTGTATCAAAATCGGTCGAGACAATCCTGAGATATAACTGATTATATTCATAATCTCGTACTCCCACACACACATTCATCAATTTTGCAATATCGTAAATGTTACTTAAACAGTAATTGGGGTGCATTTACTGAAAAAATATAGTGGTCAATTTATGAATCTTAATTGTGTATTGCTTTACGGTAAGAGCCTAGAATTTGCGATTTTTATGTTTACTACTGGTGTTTTTTGAGGTTAGATGAAAATTGTGGCATGATGGAGCAATTTGGTCACCAGATTCGGACTCAGCACCTTATAATACATAATTTATGCATATTTGCTTCTTGGTACCCTGATTTTTTTTTTTTTTAATTTGCAATTTCCCGTTTATTTTTGGTATTTTTTGAGGTTAGAAAAAAATTCTGACGTACTGGAGTGATTTGGACACCGGAATAGGATTCAGCACCTCGAAATACATATGGTAAGTATATTTGCTTATAGGTACCCTGACTTTTTTTTTTGTGCTCCTGTGTAATTTAACAGGACACATTTAACAGGGTCTTCAAAGGGAAAATTTATTAGATTCTCGGACTTTCGATTAAACAAGTTTTCCTCGAATTTTTCATTGCTTTAAAGACTGGTCCTCATCATTTTTATGAAAATTTATTTCACATGTTCCGGATGAAATAACCTTATCACTTTCGCTGCCTTTAAAAACTGAATTATTGTTACTCTGAGATTCCAAACGCCTTCTTTTTCTCAAGTACTTCATTGGAATGGCGCTAACGGCAATGCGCGTATGCGACATTTTTTAAAAAATAAGGTTTGGCTCTAAATTGTTTTATTAAATTATATCATACAAATTGGAAGTAAACATCAGAGAAGACAACTGAACCCGCGGTTATTTACATCACGTGATGTATAATCCAGTACCATAGTCTAATTGGATCCGTTATGGATCCACAGCTGCGAACACAATGACCCAGACTAGATCCGTATAATGGATCCAGTCCGGATCCAATCGTCCACATACCGTAACTCAGTTTCCATTCGGGACGGTGCCAGAGACTAAGAAAACGGCAATAAAAGATAGAGATTTAGAGATACTGAGGCAAAAACAAATATGAATGAAAAATAACAAACGTAAAGACTTAGAAACAGCAGCCCAACAGAAACACCAACTTTATAAAAACTAACTCAAACTTTATTGACAGAAATGGACAAAACGTATCGATTCCAGGTTACAGTCTCAACCATCGGTTATTTTTCCACATCAACAACACGTAGCATCCGCATAGCTATGTATATATAGCGCGGTAACACATGCGTTATTTGACTTTACAACCGTGTACCTAACACTATATTAGAATTAAGAGTAATGATCATAAAGTGGGTGATATCAGAAATGAAACAAATATGCGAAATAACAAAGACGAGAAAATGTAATTATATAGAATATCCAAGAGCTTTACAGTGATTGGGTGATAATTAGAACTTAGCTTGTGTAAACTTAGCAAGTATCTTCGCACTAAGCTTAACAGTGACAAGCCTACCTCAAGTAAGCTTCCAATTAATTTACTTGAACTTTGAAATAAACTCTGTTCAAGATTTCGCGTTCACCATGTCATATATTTATTGGTAATCCGCAAACCACTTTCCTACATTTTAAAAAGTACGTATGTGATCGGTACAACTTATACACGCGCCAAAAAGTGACGAACGTGTTTCAACAACGTTAATAGCAAACCACCCGATATAAAAAAGCCCGCGCACTAGGTGCTACATTCGCTTACAGTAATTGCGTGCTTCAAAGCATGGAAAAACTTGGGTTGAAAAAAGCCTTGGAAAAGGACTAGAGAGCTGCACTTGCTGTAAGACACAAATACAAGGACGTGTACGAAACGAATTGCTGGTAAATAGACAAAAATAGTGGCAATCTCATTATATCACCTGTATACACATTATTACCGTAATAGCTGTGTACTACTGTGTACCTATGTACATTTTACGTGTGTGTAAGTGCTCGGTACTCTCTAATACATGAAAAACGATGCACGCGCGGCCATTGTTATCAAGCGTAAGTACAATATACATGTATATGTCCTTACTTACGATAGTCTGACGGTAAAAGAAAGAGCGTCAACGACGGCGATTTCTTGCGACACTTTCTCAGGACAACAGCAGCTGGCTAATAGCGTAAGCGCACGCGGGCGAAAGTTGCGTTAGCTGTTTGCCTGATGCTATGCACGAGTGTATCTCTGTTTTACTTGGTGGAGGACAGTGTGACGAAACGTGTGGCAAATTGAACGATATGCGTGTGGTGTCTCTCTTTTGCTTATTTTTCTTCTCCGATATGTTTCTCTTTTTATAGGATAATTCCTGTGGCGGAAGGGAAGGGGGCCCGCACGGACATTTTAAAAACATTCACGAGAAATACGTAAGAAAAATGCGTAGTATATGTACAAGATCGTTGTGGACGTCCCTCTCGTTGGTTGTGGTTTGGTACAACAATAATGATACACTGACTTTCTCGAGTCACGTTGCAGCTATACGGGTCCGGGCTCGCTGATTCTTTGGCTTTTCTTTCCCTCTCTTACGTCTGCCGAACTCTGCGGTTCGTCATCGTTTTCGATTTCGTCAGCCGATTTTGAGAATGCACCGGTATAGAGTAGTAGATGCGAAGAAGATTCTCGATTTATTTGAAGCTCACTTGTCATCAATGAATTTTGAATACTTTTAGTATGTAAAATTCGAGTGCCATGATTCTTTTGATTATCTTTGATCGCCCATCAGGAGTACCGATATTTAACATTAGCGAATCTGTTGTTTTAATATTCGATTCGAATGCTAATTATTTTGCAGCTAATATTCAACATTCGAAAAAAAAATTATTTTGGTATGGAAAAATAATTGTGGCAAGTGTACGGTGCTCAATTAAAAAATTTGGCAACATCAGTCGAACGAAAATAGAACGATTGAGCGGTACTTACGGTTGAAGGTTAGAAGAAGCCAAGAAGATAGAATGATTTGAAAAATCCACGAAATCTCTCGCTTCTACTTGGATTGATTTAATCAGGTATTTGCTTCGAGTAGGATGCGATTGTATCAACAAAACAATGGGCAAAGAAAGTTTAAATCAGCTGATTCATATAAGAGAGAAAGTAGTCCAAGTATATCTGTATTTGAGTATTTGAATAATTCCTGAAACCGTATACTACATAGTACTATGTATGTACGCAGAGAAGAAAGCGCAAATGTTTGTTTTCTTTTACTTGGCCTGTGGATATATATTTCTGTTCCCAACTATATTGTCTTTAATGGATTGCTAAATGAAAAGATCCGTTTCGTCCGGTAGATTATCAAAAAGAAGTGGACCCGTATTTTTTTTCGTCACGTAAACAAAAATTCATGAAACTATATAGCACGTCAAAATATAAGAGTGGGACGCGTCACGATTGCTGTGAATTTGCATCAGCTGAATATTTCTTGATCATCCACCATTCAAATCTAATTAAATAATAAATATTTCTTTTCGTACAACATTCTGATCCGAAACTTCTGGATTTCCGGTCAAATGCAGCTTGTTTCCAGAGTAAACTCATGCGTTTTCTCTCTTCACCAAAACATCAAAGTATCACATCGTGCCAAAAAATCGGTCTACAGTGGCGACCAAATCTTAGTGCACTTCGTTTGTACGTGTTTTCACGAGAAACGTATGAATATTTCCACGTGAAATTATCAAATTCATTATTTAGATTTTCTTCCGACTAAAGCCTGAAAATGAATTTCTCAAACCTCTTCCGAGCAAAGAAAAAAGATAAATAATAAATATACAAACGAACAAACGAAAATAGAACGCCACCAGAGTGGCACGGCCGCTTATCGCTGACCATTGCTCCACAACGTGCGCGTATGCGGGTGCACGCGCGTAACACCGCGCGCTAGCTCTTCCATCCAGCTACGTCTTCAACTGATTAACGTGTATACTTATAGGTACCGCCTGGCCTCGCGAAAGAATCGAACTGCACCGAGTCCACATCGGTGATGCGAAGGAGGATGTGTGCGGTAAGCTGTACCTTTGTGCGTGCACGTGTGTTTTTACGCGTATGCCTCGACGGCGCCTCCGTCATGCAAAATTTATTTTGCTTTCTCCGGACAGCGACGCTCGTTACGTTCTCCCGCGAAGCGTTTGATTCGAGTTTCTTGACGGTACACCGCTGTCGGCGAAACGACGCGCGCCTGCCGCGCAACGTAGAATTAATTATTTCCAGGACCGTAACTTATTCTCTCGAAGTTGCGCTGCATCAAACTTTGCGTTTGCTCGTTTTAGCCGAAACGAATTTTTCGTCTCCGAATGAATGCGTCGGGATTCTACGTACGTATCTATCATTATGCTTATGATTGTAATTGGTAATTTCATAGCAGTCGTAACTTTATGTCCGTTATTAATTTATGCAAATTTAATGTATACCAACGGTACATTATACGACTGAATCGAATTCCGTGTTCTTCAAGACGATGTATATGTCTCTAACATTATAGACACAACAGGTTTATTCAAACTCAGAATAGGATCTCGTATAGTGTATTTCCAATTCTCATCGGCCAATCGAATACCAAACGACACCTCGAAACGCAAAGGCACGCGCACCTTGACTTTTCGCTCGAGCTCGACATCAAAAAGTGGTATACATACTCTACTCGCATCAAAGATAATCGTACAGGCAACAACGATGACGCTTCTCTCTCTCATTCTTACATAACAGTAAAATTATCCGAAAAGTAGGGTGAAGCGAGGCGCGCCACTCGAAGCAGAGTGACCGTATAATATGGGCAACGAGTAAATACATCCGCAGAAAGCGCTCTCCCAATACGATAAGCGAGCATTCAATAATTGGCGACGAGCGCGTGCATGCTTATATTATGCATCAGGTGCCTCGGCGCGTAAGTGTAACGTACCTATATATACCTTATACGTATGCATTCACGCGTGCATTGTTCGCGTGCGTCCGAGCGAAGTATCATGTATCTCCTCTCCCGCCGTATGTATAAATATATAGGTAAGTACCTGCCTGTAAATACATATGAGCGTTCGGAACGTGAGAAAGCGTAGATGATGTGCGGTGCGCGCCGGCGAGCGAGCATAGGAGTCGCGGATGCCGGGGAATCCGGGTCGCGGTCTACTCTTTCCTTCCTTCTCCATCCCTCTCTCCCTCTTTTTTTTGCGAATCGCAAAACGCGAGGGGCGGACGATTTTATGCTGTTGCGGGCGTTTGAGGGCGCGAATCAAAAAAGCGCGCGATGAAAGCAAGTTTGTGAGCTTATAATATGCATGAGTACCTATTCAATTTACCATTTGTTTGATACGTTTTCAAATTAGTTGCTGGTAATTCACATGAATTTACACCAAAACATCTTTGAAAAAAACTTTAAAATTAGAGAAAAGACGTCAGGGAAGATTTTAAAATTCTGCTGAAATACAGAAAGGTTGAGAGAAGTTGATCACTATATCGGCATGCTGACACAATTATAAACCACGTGAAGATGAGAATATTTAAAAAACGGCACTGGCAATCAGTCTACAATTTTAAAATGTCGCTAAGGGCATCTGAAATACCATATTAGTTATCCGCGCGTTTCTGATACAGAATTTGTTCACCATGTCTTGAAATGTAAGATTTTTGACGGCAGTTCCTATGCTACGCCTGTTAAAAAGGTAAGTTTGAACGCTTGTATGTTAAAAACTACTCCGGCAATTGGTATCTCGCATGAAAAATTCTATTTGGTCCGTCAGATACATTATCAAAAAATATTGGACCATATTTTTTCTTTTTTCATACAAACAAAAAATGACGTGGATAGAGCGCATCAAAGTTCAAGAGTGGGGGTAAAATACGTCATAGGGAAAACGATTTTTATGTCTCTATCACGTATTTTACCCTCACCCCAGAACTTTGGCGTGCTCATCTCCGTCATTTTTTGTTTGTATAAAAAAAGAAAATGCACGAATCAAATATTTTTTGATAATCTATTTGACGGAGCAAATATAATTTTTCATGCAACATGCCAATTGTTCGGGACCATTAACACCATATAGATGATGACTAAATAAGTTTTCACCCCAAATTTCAACAAAATCTAACACAAATAGATTTTTTCACCAACTTCCTTATATTAAAAAATCAGTGGATCGAGTTAGTCTAACGAATGGCGATTTTGTAGGTTATACGACTATATACTTTTGTAATGTGAATAATTTTGTTCTCAATGAACTAACTTTTATTTCGTGCGGTTACCCTGTAATTAAAATATGAAAAAAGTAGAAATTCCTGAGGTGAGTCTAGTATTTTTTACAAAATTAGTTTGATTTTTCAATTAGATCTTTTGAGCTGCCGTATTTGCTCTTAATTGCAACCTATGACTACAACATACTTCGAGCTCAAGAAAAGTTTGATTCGATAGTAGGTACGGATTTTCTACCTTATGTAAGGTAGAGGGGGGGGGGAGAGTAAAACCGGGGAATCCCGTAAGTACGTATACATATACAATCACTACAATGACACCTGTGAATGCCAAGCTGACTCAGCGGGAGTTTCGGGAAATTTGGAGGGTTCGAATCTCGCCAAACACAACGAACGAGTGGGCGATGCTGGCCTTAGATTCACCAAGAAGCGGGTGGATACTTTTGCACGCTCCAGCGTTCGGGCGAGATAATTTTTTGTGCGGTTCGCGTAGAGCGGCACTGACAACCTTTCGGTGAATTACACATGGGTGTGAATATACAAGTATTACTTACGAGGTATTTTACATACGTAAGATGCTTGATTCCTCATTCGACTTTCGCTAACGGTACTTACTTGGTTAGATAATTTGGGCATCGTTTGTTGTGTGTTATTGAATTTTTTGTATGCTAATGAAGATTGACCCGAACTAACTGGACATATCTATGCTATAGTATATTAAAGTTTTTTATGTGTATTTCATTTTTTATTCGTACCAACAGTTTTTGAGTCCTTAATATATTGAGATTTCGATCGCATGGAAGAAGATCCAAAAACCTTTATCCAACTTTTTAAGGACCAATTTATATAAATCAATGTCTCAGAAGAAGAGAGTATTATCTCAAATTTGTTGGTAAAAAGCGGTATCTATCTCAGAAAATTTGTTCCTACAGTTGGAAAAATTCTTTAGTGATAAAATTAAAGACTTTTACAGTAGTATCTCTTCAAAGTTTGAAAAAAACATATCGAAGGGTGCGCTTTAATCCGATGAATTTGAAATTGCGCTTTCTTTCCTCGAGCCGTCAAAACACATTTTCCAAGTTTTTCAGGAGTCAGATTAACGAAAATTACTCAATATACACGGTCCCGTCCTTCAATACTTTATAATTTCAGTGGCGGATGATGTATCGACAAATAATTACATAATAGTGAGCAGAATTGATTTATCGTTCCGAGTGCTATGAAATCGACATATGCTACAGGAGTTTATAAACTTTTTTCGCTTTGTAATGACGATTTTACATCTGTTTGTCGTTGAACTCCATTACCGAAATGTGGACCATATCTGTATAGACACGAGAACTGGTTAAATTTCCACAGCAGGAGTTCGATCGAGTACTTACTTCGATATCGCGATTGAGTTCGAGTTTTGACTGTCACTTCCCCTGTGCGTGCCAGGATCATATTATACCCCTTTCACGTAGGTGAAAATTTCATAAAACCCACAGTAACAATAGTCCAGAGGGAAAAGCCAGTCATAAAATCAAAATTAATTGAAGGTGTAGCTGAGTAACCCAAACCCTAAGGGACCATTATACTTACCAATATAGAGTATCTGAAGCAAGAGTGCGACAGTGGCTGCTCTCGAGAGGCGCGCCATGACCTCCGCAGGGGGGTTGATGGACACCCCGTCAATGTGGTATCGCACAGTCACGGGTCAAACTCACAGATACACTTTTTGAATTTATCCGGAAGTCACCTCCAACCCCCGTGTCCGTACACTTTCATCAGTCCGTCCAGTACGGTACAATCAACACACTACATTCACAGACGACTAATTAAAGGCAGAGTATAGGGTGGACGGATGATGACACGGCAAGTCTGTGGTGTGGGGGAGAAGAGGGTAAGTAAAGGGTTAGCGGCCCGCTATCAGCCGAAGGACGCCGCCATCTTGGTGCCGCTACACGGCCAAGGATAATATACCGCACGCAGCCGGCCACTCTATATAGCTCGAGCGATCCTCACGCCCCAGTCAGCGGCTGTCCCGCGACGGTCCAAACATCACCGTGGCGGCTCATCTTCCTCTTCTCCCCCCCCCCCCCCCCCCCCCCCCCCCCCCTCTGCCCTCCCCCCCC
>JAPYYV010004152.1:0-29102 GCA_030522625.1 Copidosoma aretas
AAAAAAAAACAACTACCCAGCACGTCGTATCACAAGCCCTGCCGCAGCAGTGGTCTCCCCCGCAGACTTACCGATCCTCGACCCTCTGGACTCCGAGGTACCGAAACCAGCCGACCTATCGAGCATCCAAGTCGACCGACCGAGCATCGACAGGAGTCCGTTGCCGTTCGAGGATGTGCCTGGACCTGCGGTGCTTAAACTCTGGGAGAAGTACTACAACTACGTGCCGCTGATCGGTACGCAACTGTTCCGCAGTGCGCTCGTCAATGGGCTTACCGAGGGTACGATAATATTCACGTGTCCTTATCCCAGTTTTATTGGTTTTTAGTGAAGGGGAAAAATTTCATTGCTTTTGTAGGAGAAATCAAGTGTGCAAAAGTTTATCGGTGATTCTATTGTTTTTGAAGTCGTTTTGATGATTTTGTTTTTAATTTGTATAGAAAAAAAATTTTGTTTCCATTCTTCAAAGTGGTTTACGTTTCATATCAACGTTTGTGAATTTCTATTAGAAAAAAAAATCAAACTTGTTTTACGTAACAACCCTAGGGCGCTTGCTGTGGAGTCGAAACTTCACACCCCTGAAGTACCTATTCAGTGAGTACGGGCCGGTCGTCCGGATCCACGGGCCCCTGACCGGCGTCGTCGTTCTGATCCACCGGTAAGTGTTCCCCCGATTTAAGATAAAAAAAAAGTTACGAAATTTCACCTATCCCGTGTAATTCAACCCTCAATATAATATCCAGACCCGAGCACATAGCCAAGGTATACGAGGAAGAGGGCACCAGCCCGGCGAGAAGCGGCATCGACGTGCTCCAACATTACAGGCTGAATTATAGGAAGTATCGATTCGTCGGACCCTACAATGCGTACGTTTACTTGCTACACTGTCATTATCTTTCCGCGTCACTGATGGTAGCCCATCAATCAATCATTAGCCTACTCCAGTGTGTTTCCCTCTCCTGGTTCAACTTAAACGATAGAGTTCCATCGATCGATATTTCACGCGAACAGTTGCCGAACTGAATAATAGATTGTTAAAGAGGGGCGGTTTCGAGGAACAGGAAATTCCACTATTTTTGTTTGTTATTTCTGCTTTATGTTGTTGTAAAAAGTTATGAAAATGCAATTAAAAGCCACAAAACGTTCTTAAAATCAAATTACTTCAGACAAGGAACGCAGGGACTGGAATGGCTAGAAACGAAAAAAAGCTTGGAGGCCCCGATCGCCGAACAGATCGGCAAGCAGTTTGGGTATCTGAACGCGATCTGCGACGAGCTGATCCTGCGAATCCGCCGGACCAGGAATCGACAGGACGAGGTTCTTATTATAGTGAATTCTTCGTAGCCGATTTTTTGTGGACTTCGTTGACTTCGGCCGATATCCTCAGGTGCCGGAAACTTTCGCTGCCGACCTCACCGGGTGGGGTCTGGAGTGCTTCTGGACCTTGATGCTGAACAGAAAGATGGGCTTTCTTGAGTCCACCGGTTACTCCGAGACCTCCGAGGCGACGAGATTTGTCAAGGCCCTCGACCAAGCTTGTCTCTACATGAGCAAGTGCGAGGCTGGATTTCAGTTCTGGCGATTTTTTGACACGCCCTTCGTCAAGAGGATGTTCAGCTCGTGCGACGTCATCGATGAGTGAGGAGAACAACCACGTGATATGTTAAGGGCAGTCTTGTCAAAATTTAAGTTTCCTACCTTACTGACTATACGTCATTTTGACTATGTCATTTTCTAACGTAATTTATTAAATAAATAATGTTAAAAAGTTACATAGTAAAAATGATGAGATCGGCAAGGTAAGATACTTCAATTGTGTCCGGACTGCTGCCCTTATGATATACCTTGACCTAAGGGTTATCGCGTTTTTAAAAAAACTTGAACTTTTTACAGAATCGTCGGGAAGTACATTCGCATGGCTCAAAACAGCGGACACGCCGGTGATTCTACTTTGGTACAGAGTCCCGATGGAGATAAACAAGCCGGTTCGACAATTCTGGGAAATCTACTCGTCAAGCAGCGCATGAGTCCCGACGATGTGTCGACTTTGATGATGGATATGATTATACTGGGCATACCGGCGGTATGTTATGATAAACTTTACTCGGTCTGTTGTGACAAACTTATTGTTATGCTGATAAATATGACAATTGTATTCTTAGACCACAAATAGTATGGCATTCTTGCTCTATTACTTGGCGAAAAATCCTCGCGTTCAAAAAACTCTTTTCAAAGAAATAACAGCTGAGATGAAGAAGAGCCCTGCATTGACTAGAAAATCTTTCAGCAACATGCCCTACTTGAATTCTTGCATCAAGGAATGCCTCAGGTATTTACGGAATCGATGCTGTAAGAAATAGTGTTCTTGAAAATCTTTCATTTTTTTTTTTTTCATAACAACCTATTCTAAAGATATAAGAATGATTGTGATGTGATACTCAAGTGATTAAACAGAAATCTGCCTAATCGATGAATTCTATTTTTTAGTCACACCACTATAATTTAAGCGACTATCACAAAACGCAAATGCAGTGACACTACATTACGACCTGGTAAATTTCTGAGCAAACATTTCAACAGTAGCTTTAAAAAATTTTAGTGCAAAAAAGATCCAAACTAAATACGATATTTTGGACTAAAAGCTTTTTAGGTTATCGTGAAAATAATTGTTCATAACTTTACCTGAAGGAATATGAAGACTTTATTCAACCAATACCTATAAAAATGCATTTTGCGATACTCTCTTAAATAATAGTAAAATAAGTTAAAACTTGTATCTAATCGATAAGGCAGATTTCTGTCTCCAAATTTGAGAATTCAATCCCCTTAATTTTTGGTCCCGTTAAAACTAGGTTGCGTCCTCCGTTTTCATACTTATCAAGGGTACTTCCCAGGAATATTACCTTGCACGGTTATAAAATACCTAAGGGGGTAGGTTACCACAAAAAAATTCACTATCTACATATTTTCAATACCTACATAATTATGATGAAAAAATTTTTTGGCAGACGTACATCATCATGGCCAACCAAATATCATCCCTGAGGGAAGAGAATTTCGAGGACTCAGAAAAGTTCAAACCCGAAAGGTGGTTGGAAGCTAACAACGACAATCACCAAAAAAACAGTTACTTGCCTTTCGGAAAAGGTTTGAGGTCTTGTATCGGTGAAAGTATGGCTAAACTACAAATGATGCTTCTTACAGCAAAGGTTGGAAAAAAAGACTAAACTTCCTCATTTTCACGATAAACAATCGACTCATTAAATTCATAACTATGATTTGAGTTGCAGATAATTCGAGAATTCAAAATAGAATATGATTATTCAGACATCAAGAGCCGCTTGCTAATGGTAAACGTACCAAATAAGCCACTTCGATTCCGATTCGTTGAAAGGGAAACATAATTCCATTTAAGTTTTTCAATCAAGCTAGCATCTAAGTTTATAAAAGAAAAAGTTATTGTCATTTTGATTTGCATGATAACTGTGAAACTTTTTTATGATAGAAATAAAAACGTCTCATTTGTTATTTAATAATTTGTCAAAACTGTATGTATGTGTCTCACTGAGTAAATTTAATTAATTGTGATGTGTAAGGCGATAAAAAGTGACATAGAGCAGTAATGAATTTAAAAGTAGAATGAAGTTGTAAAAATAATTGTAATACAGTCGAGTGCTCAAAAATAACGATTCGATGAATAAAATTTAAAAAAAAAATTATTGAACACATCAAATAAAATATCATATTTTATGAATATAATAAATGCGCTCTGTGAACTTTGAGGCATAGATAAACAAAGTAAATCTAAAGTCGATATAAACATAGAACAGTCGCACGACCTTGACTATATATACCATCGTAAGTGCACGATTTATTGTATCGGTTAGCACAGCTCACAAGGCTTACTAAGAGAAATTGATCGCCTTTTTCGAGGAAAATGAATTGAGTAATACATCAATATGACATTGATTGATATTTGGAAAAAAGATTACACGATAAAAGATTATCAGCTCAGCTTTTCATGTCACTCATTGTTATGGTGACATATGTACTTTTGAAAAGAGTTACCCATCGAAAATTGTTTTATTTATTATTTCATATACCACTAAGTTATTTATCAAGGTTCAGTAGAGGGAAGCGGTTACAGTAATAATAAAAGTGTATTGTTGAGTAAATTATTATTGCTACGAGTGGGGTTGATTATTGTTTTTATTTGATTAATTATTTTCTCCTAATATAATTTTTACTGTATAAACCACATGTTTTATAATTTTATGGATCAATTTTGTTGTTAAGTATAGTTTGAAATGATATGTTTCTTCTTCTTAGCGGTAATTTTTTGTTACTGTAATACTTCAACAAGTAGCATTAACAAAATGTATATGCAGCCTCCAAACGGTGACGTAATCAATGCCATAAGCCATTATTCGTCCATTGCTGCAATAAAACTTTTTAAAGATGAACAGAATTTAAGGGTCATATATAGTGATGATTTCGATATACGAAGCAATTTCTTCAAAAATTTGGATTTTAATTTCACATTTTCAATTTCCACAAATACATGTAACCCACATGTTGTATTAAATTATGTAGTCATAAGTAACGACATTTTTTTTCTACACAATTTATTAACGAAATCGTGTTGTAATAGATTCTCTCGTTACTTCATAATTACTGGATTAACAAATATTTCATTGAAAGATTTTTTTAACTATATATGGAATCAAAATTTGCCCTTCGTTGTGCTTTTGACAACTGATAAAAATCTACAGTTAATTCAAATGCATCAACAAATAAGTGATTGTGGACACTGTGACCATCAGAAACCTAAATGGCATGTAGCTGAATATTACGACTACGCATCAAATAAGTATTATAATGGGCCTATCACATCATTCACAGATATGCTTTGTCCAGCTAAAATATGTGAATTAAGATTCATCCGAGTAGATTATGGCGCCACAAAAGAAGAATTGTATGATTATAGTGAAAACGGAACTGAAGTAGCCGCAGATAGTTACGGTGGTTGTGTATTAGAAGCTTTTTCTGCGTACTACAATATATCAATAACAAAGAAAGATTATGTGAGCAATTACAATTGGAGTAATACAGTTCATGAAATATTAAATGGTTACGCTGACATTGGTTTTGGTCCAACACTACCTACTACTGATATGGTTTTGGATTTGGAAAAAGGCGATTCGTACACGTGAGTTTTAAAATTACAGTCGAAAAAGAAACTTACTGATATTCCATGTGATTGTTTCAAACACCAATGCACATGATGTTTCCATGATTTTCCAGGTTCGAAGAATTCGTATTCGTCGACACCATACCAAAAGTTATACCATCCATATCGTTAATCACAATGCCACTGAGTGCAGAAGTTTGGTTTTGTTTCTTAATCATAGTATTATTTTTCGGTTTTTTTGTATTGCTCCTCAGACGTTTGAGAGCCAAGGAATCAGTCTGTGAAAAATTACTAATCTTACATCTAGTAGCAATGTATTTCAGCCAGTATGTACGTTTGCCAAAGAGATCAGGCTTACGTATAGTCGTTGGCATGTGGTTGATTTATGCTTTTCTAATGAATGCCATTTATAATTGCAATTTTATCAGTATAATCATTAATACAAAGCCTCAGTACATGTTGGAAACCTTTTACGATCTACGCGATTCCAATCGAAGAATCGGTGGGACAGACGTGGCTAGAGAATGGCTACATGACAGGAGAGACCCTACTATGATGGAATTATATAAACGGTAAAATTACAATTTTTTTTTTCTCATATTTAAACTGAAATATGAAATAGTAAGGAGAACCGACATTTCATTCCTCATGTATAAATTATCTTAGGTACGAAATAATAAATCCTGATAATACATCTTACGCCATGAAAGAACTTGATATGGTGGTGGCCCAGACTGATTACGCGCTAATAAAAACAGGCATGACAAAATGTTATATGTTAAAAGAAAAAATTGTTTCTTATCCTTTATTATATTACATGCCGAAAGGTCATCCTTTCTTAAAATATGTCGCAAAATTCATGGAAAAAATAAAAGCGGGAAATGTACTGTTTCTACAATGCCCAGAAAAGAAAATAAAAATGACCACCAACAAATTTCAAGCAATTTCAATGGTCCACTTTCAAGTGCTGATTAAGATACTAATGTTAGGTCATTTCATAAGTACCGTTATTTTTATGACAGAGTATTTTTTGTAAGTCAAAAATTGTGATTTTTATTGTTCTCCTGTAAATCTTTTGTCGAAAATATATGGTAACGATTGGAATTACTATGTTGTTTGTGACAGAGATTCTGATTAATATTTTCGATTGCTTTTATTTGGCTACAGCAATCTTCTCAATTTAGTGTAAATGAATGATAATGTACTCCCTAAAAACTGCTCAAAATAACAGTTTGGTGTTGTTATAAAAGAAACAGCGACACCCTCTAAATACTACTGTATCATCTACACGCATGACAAGAACGTAACTTAAATCATACTTCCATAAGAGAAGTATGTTTTAGTTATGTTACTCATATAATCATTTGGCTTTATGAATTGACTTGAAATGTTTAGTTTTGAATTAATATCAAGCTTAATTATTATTTAGCCTTAATTATACTATAATAACGTTATTTAGACGTATGTATTTACATCAACATCCAATAAATCAAACAGTGATGGTCTATTATTTTTACTCTTTTTTATTGATACCTCACGGTAATATTGTTTAAGACCCATCTGCAACATGTTGAGCTTGCACTTAACTATAAATGAAAGTTCATACGTTTTAGTCTGAGACAATCTGAATGCTCAATATAAACATTAAAAAGTCATGAGTAGCTTGTTATTGGTTTAAATTTCGTTTATGTCATGAAATGCATATCAGCTTACGTATATCATATGGATATACTTATTGACCATATGTTGGGAGTTGGAAGCGTTTATTTGTCTGTCACAATAAGATCTAGCGTTGGTCCCCCCCCCCCCCCCCGCCCCGCGCTTCCCTTTCTGGGGCCTGGGGCCTTATCACGACTTTCGATATTTCGCAAAAGTAAGAATTTTTTTCGATAACTTTTTCAAAATAAGGGTTATACGCATGCGCAGTCTAGGGATTATCGAAAAAAATTATTTTTTTTGCGAGATATCGAAAGTCGTGATAAGGCCCCTGATACTCTGATTTCGGTCTTCGATTATAGAAATAGCCTTCGAGATTGACCGTCAAATCACTTGCTGAATATCTGAAAATTAACTTTTTGTTACATTTTTATACTAAAGGTGTGCTATATGACGGTCAATCTCGAAAGCTATTACGATTGTCCGAGACCGAAATCAGACCCCTGTATAATATGCCGGGAGACCAAGTTTCTGAAAAATTCGACATAATAGATGATAAGCAATCAGTTTTTAATAGATTTATTTAAAACAGTATTCAAGGGAGGGAGGGCAATTGTCTGACTACAAAGTTTTACATGACTATGAAACTAAACTATTAGAGTCGATTTACTAATTAATTTTTAATTTCATTGTTGTATTTTATTTCATTTCTTCATTGTATAAAGTACTCACATATTAAAATTTGATTCAAATGATTTATTCCAAATAAACTGACATTTGAAAAATGGTAGCAACAAATTCTTGATTCGAAATATTAATAATATACTTTTTACAAGTCGTAAATTGTTTACGAAACTGCGTTCATACGTTCATTTCTCCAAAACTGCTCGCAAGCTTGCGAAATAAGATATGGTTTTAGATAGAAACTAAAAATACATATTTATTACTGTAAATTTAATCTATAACTATAAATAATTTTTGTTACTGCATAATTTCTGTTACTTCAACATAGGACTCGACGGAATAAGATTTTGTAATTCCGGCAATAGACAACACAAACGGTTTTTGACTGCGAAAAGCTAACATGAAAGCAATTTCGGATGCTTCTGATGATTCTTGTTGTGTAGCTATGTAAAAAGCAGATCTAGATAAAGAATCACACTGAAACATAAAGGATAACAGTAATAAAAAAACTCTGGATTGTTAATATAAATCGAATATTATTTAAGTTTAAAAGCTTACTTTTTCCCTCAAATCACTTGCTGGTTTAGCACTGACGTAGAGTCTAAAACAACCAGCTGTTACCATGAGCACAAATCGTAATAAGACTTCTAATGGTGGATGCTGAAACAAATATAGAATTTTTGCCCTTTTTAAAAAATAATATTGTTATGCTAATGTAAAAATTATCATAACGAGTTATATGTTTGCACTGTTTGGTATCAGGTATGAGGATTGTACGCATTGAACTTGTCTACCATAGCACTAATTGTACTTAAGCCGTTCCAAACCTTTTCAACTCTATGAGAGTGAGAGAACTGTGGTACCCCTGCTCCACTTTTAAGGCTTTAGGTGGAACAACGGATTTACGTAAACTAAAAGGTATTATGCATTTCGGACGCCATCTAGACTCTAGATTTAGGTACAATCAGCGCCACCGCTGTCAAATTTTGAGCGGATGGTTCTCATTATAGACAGAGACGAATTAACAATCTGAGAACTCTGAGTTAATGTCTTTATTTTCAGAGGCGGACTATCGCCTACGCCAACAACCCCATGGCGTAGGAGCGACAGTGTAACAAAAGGTGCGGCAAACATATTATTGAATTTTTAAAACTCATTGGATTACACATTTTTTTTAGTTGATGTCATATTAGTATACTTAATCATACATACAAAATTATGAATGAACAATATTATTTTTGAAATATTAAGAAAAAATAAACCATATAAATTTAATTAAAACCACATTAGATACAAATCTTTCTAGCTTTCCTGGATGTGTGAATTTATTAATAAGACTCATAATTTAGCTATTTATTTAACTCTGCTACAGTGCATGATCGAGCCAAAGCACTTAGTCTTTTATCACCTTGTCCAGATATTAAATAATTTTTTATTCTGCGGGGCACTAAAAAAGATGATTCGCCTGTACATGAATTACTGATCATCATGCGTAAATACATGGAAAGTACTGTAAATACATTAGGATAAAAGTCCGTTAAACTGTATTCACAAATGATTTATTACACATTTCGAACGGACAAGGATTATCTTTTCCATTGCTTTTGAAATAGGATGCAAACTTCATGCATTCCACGCCTAATGATGTTTCCAAGTCCTCTGTATAGATACATTTTTACAAGCTCATTTAACCTTTCTGTTATTTCATCAACGCTAACTGGATTAAAGAATTGAAGCACTCACTAATTTTTATGTATATGAAGCATATCATTTTTCTGAACTAGCTTTCAACTGATCAAAAATAAGATAGTACACATTGATTCGCACGCTATCACTCGCAGAAAATACAGTATCACCATTTTTTCTCGTCAAATAAGCGTATTCTTTCAACAAAAGCTTCTCAAAAAATGCATGATATTCAAAAAAATAGTATCTTAAAATAAATGATTTAATTTCTTAAATAGTCAATATTTGCTGCCGTGTAATAGGCGGCGGGTAATTTTGGCGTTGGGGCGGAAAAATCGTAAGTCTGCCTCTGTTTATTTCTACTTTATCACGGGTATAAAATGGCTAAAGGCATTCATAATACTATGCATCACTATGCATCACACTTTATAATAAACTTACTTGTATTAACTGGAAAGCTGCACATACAATAGCTATAGTCATCAGTAGATTGGACTTTAAAATTATAAACCGTATTCCATCCATCATATTAGTCGTAAATCTAAAACCAATGAAACATTATGAATGTATAGTATTTTCAGGCGTGACCAATGTATGGGAGTGCTGTATATTTTTGTCAGAGCAAAGTAATTACTATTTAATAATACTTACATTGCTAGTTCCTGATAGCGTTGTGCACAATACTTCAATTTTTCGACGCTTGTAGCTCGATCAACTTGAATTTCCAATAACTCAACTTGAGCAGTGCTGTACCACAGCATCATCGCAACGATGAAATCCATGGAGATACCAATGCCAACTTGAAATATGGCTATAACTTGCGTGGCATACAAAAAAATTTGTACTTTCGGGGATTCAATTGAAAAGGGATACCACACATCACCAGGAAGTACTTGTTGTGATACCAGAGGTATGGAGGTGAATATTATTGCTGTGAAAATAAAGGATAAACCAACGTACATTTGAAAATGCTTGTAGCGATTTATATATTTCTGCATCACCGCTTCTTCCTGTTTATCCGCTTTTTCGATGAATTGATCAATCTCATTGAGAATTATCTAGGGTTGATACAAAAAAATTTGTGGAATAATTACAAAAAATATTACGATTATAAATATATTGATGACAAAAAAAGTGGCAATACAATTATCTCCAGGATCAAACAATTTATCTTTTCAACTCATTCTATTTTTTAAAATTCTTTGAAAAAAATCTTACCTGGAATTTTTTTCCCATGATTTTACTTGCTAGCATATTAAAAAATATTTCAGACAATGCTGTCAATTCTGATAATGATCTTGTAATTTTTACGGAATCTCCATTAAAAATATAAACTGCTAGGATTAGAGGTACAAATAATGCTGTAACATTAATAAAAGCTATCCACCACTTTAACGTATGAATTGTAGCTTCAGTTTTACTGGCATTAATATTCAAAGGCCAGATAACAATAAGTTTGCCAAAATATCGTAAAAAATTAAATACGTTTTTAGGATTGATATGATATTTCATTTCTATTTTTATGGACCAATACTTTCAGCAACAAAAAATAAATGAATAATAAATAATATGACACTAATCTTTTAATTGATTTGATATTCAGCAATTAATTCATGGCTATAATTTTTGCAACAATACCATCAAGTTTTTTTCTTACTAGTAAAATGTACGTTTTTGCGGCTGTTTGAGAATGTACTGCGTACAGAAGTGATGAGTGACAGGATGATAGGTTTAATTACTTCTGGCTATAAAGTTAATATCCCATTCGATCTGCGCGATAAATTTACTACAGCTGAATTGATTTTTCACCCTAACAGTTTAAACGATGGATGTTCGAGTTCATAAACACTTTTCAGTCAAAACTGTGCTACGCTGTAAGTTAATGTAGGAAATGTGCATTCAAATTTATATATCGGATAATGAACATTAAAAAAGATAGTATGACTACCGCCATCACTTTTTGGCCACCTGAATTTTTTTATATTAGCACGTATTTCAAATAATATCCAATTCTGCGGTAAGAAAATTTAAACTAACCTTAAATGAAATCAATAAAAGCTACAAAAATTATAATGTCATAATCACTTGAAGCACGCATGTCCATTAGCTTTTCACGTACGTGAATTTTAATTTCTTACGTTAATAGTGTTATTAGATTATATTTAGGCCACAGTAAACGGAAGAAGGATCCGAAACAGGAGCACGTGTATGAGCAATTGTGTTTAACATTTTTATGATGTATTTTTAACAAAAGTAATTATTTTCTTTAAGAATTAATAAGCTATTTCTTATAATACACAAAGTATTTATTTACTGTACGAGTTAAAAATAATCGAGTTTCATTGGAATTTTATCGACCCTGTCTGCACGGAAACAGAGCTTGTGTAATTATTACATTTTCAAAAAAATATTTATAAATTTATATATTAAAATTTTTTTTTAAATTGCTTAAGTACAACATCAATTCTTTTCGAACACTATATTTGTTATTGGTAAAAATGCGATCAAATAAATATATAATAATTTACTTGTCTTTAGTGCAGAGTTCTTCAGAGATTCAGAGTTTTGTATTACAAATACACAGGGATGGACGTCTTGGGTAGGTGCGTGACTAGTTAAGAAAGTATAGGATCCACGGGTGGATGAGAGGGTACAGTAGTTGGGGAAGATGGGACAAGCGGTTATAAATTTTGGCAGGGACTAGAGTCAGGGACGACGGGGACGTCGGGGACTAGGGTAAACCGGGGGTTATAGATGGGGTTAGGATCAACACCCTCCACACCAAGGTTGTAGAGGGTGCCCGTAAAAATCAACTTGAGTTGGTGTACGAGTAGGAAACAATATAAAAAAAATAGAATAAGAATAAAAAAAAAGATATCGATCATAACTTAACATTTTTGTCATGATGATGTGTGGAGCAGTAAAATATGAAAACGTATTATATAAAAATGTTTTTACTATTATGTTTGACGGTGAAAAATTAATCAAGTTTTAATGTATATCTATAATTTGGCTTTCTCATAGAGGAAGCTTTGTATCAGTAAACAAATTTTTTTTCTAGAAATACGTTAGAAATGTTTTGCATAGTGTCTAAAATAAAAAAAATACCACTTTTAGAAAAAATCTGTATGTGTATATGTGTGTGTGTGTGTGTATGTAATCAGTCATATCTAAGGAACCCAAGATTTAGTGTAGAGTAGATTTCAATGATTCTGGGCTTAAAATTTTTGTTTTCTTATTCCATGGCGACTCAGAAAAAAATTTAAGTTTTATACCTTATCAAGGTTTTTTTAACGATTTTTATGGTCAAAAAACAGGTTTTTTACTTCTTTTCACTCAATACTTAAATAATTGCAGAAGAATGTTGTTAAGGAAGCTTTGAATTAGTTTATTGGCAGCGGTTTTTTTTTATTGATGTTTTGTACAAAATTCTCACAAATCAAAATTACATAAAATCATTCATGTCCAATTAACTGACGTTTGAAAAATAGTTTTTAATTTAAACAATTTATAATATATTTTTGACTAATCTTGTTAAATACTTTTAATTGTAAATGCTTTTTCGAAACTGCATTCGAAACTGCATTTATTTCTCCAAGACTGCTCGCATGCTTATGAAATAAGATATAGTTTTTGACAGAAACTGAAAATGTATATTTATATTATAAACTCAATTGATAATTATAAATAATTTTTATTGCATAATTTATATTACTTCAACATAGGACTCGACGGAATAAGATTTTATAATTCCGGCAATAGACAGCACAAACGGTTTTTGACTGCGCAAAGCTAACATAAAAGCAATATCGGATGCTTCTGATGATTCTTGCTGTATAGCTACGTAAAAAGCAGATCTAGATAAAGAATCACACTGAAACATAAAGGATAATAGTGATAAAAACTCTGTGGATTGTTAGTATATTATTAAAAGTTTTTTAAAGCTTACGTTTTCCCTCAAATCACTTGCTGGTTTAGCACTTACGTAGAGTCTAAAACAACCAGCTGTTACCATAAGCACAAAGCGTAATAAAACTTCTAATGGGGGATGCTTAAACAAACAAAAAACAAAAAATATATAACTTTAATATAACTTAATATCATGTGTTTTTTAATAAATATCGCTGGAAATGTATTATAACATAAGTGGAAACTATTCACAACAATTCCTTAAAATTTTGTTATTTATACCTTAAATTTTATTAATCAGCATTATTTCTATCATAGTATACATTACGGATTTCGTATCTGTTTCATAAGAGCACGTGCTAACCATTGGTACGTACAACATATGTTGGAAAATAGTTATGGATTCAAGACACTCTATGAACAACCCAATAATATTCTCAGTTTTTATTCATCTCATAACAATACAACGATACCTAATATAACACAAACAACCTCTGAGCAAAATTATATCCATTCATTTGGTAGATATGGTACTTATTAGTTACAAAATAGTTAAAAAATGTAAAGTATGTATCTACATATATTACTGAGTTATTTTGGGGCTTTTTTTGGGGGGGGGGGGGGGGTAACCCTCCGTGGGTGCGCCCCTAAGAGATCCTGAGATTAAACCTCTTTATTTCTACCTTACTGTGAGTATTTAATAGTTAAACGGACTCCACAGCAAAGCAACAATACATTACATTTCAAATTAACTTACTTGTATCAACTGGAAAGCTCCACATACAATAGCTATGGTCATCAGAACATTAGATTTTAAAATTATAAACCTTATTGCGTCCATAACATTAGTTGATAATCTTAAATTATTAAAATATAATGAATAGCAATACACAATACTGCAGTGTATAATTTGTGTACGCTCAACATCAATTGAATCATAACATTACTACCTAAAAGGGTTCTATAGTTTTTTCATTAATTTTCGAATGAAGAAAAGTTTTAGGGGGAGTTGGATTTAGACCAACAGAAACAAATCATTGAAATCAGCGTACAATAAAACTGATTAATCATTTGTAAAAGTGAAATACTGAAATGCAATTTATATTTTGCAATCGTTAGCTCAGTAGGAAGCGTCACAAAAATAATCCTCTCCCAGTACATATTACTAATTTGAGTAAAGGTTACGAATCCATTTGTGTTGAGTGTACGTTGATTTTTCTATAACTTACATTTCCAGTTCTTGGTAATGTTGTGCACAATACTTCAATTTTTCGACGCTTGTAGCTCGATCAACTTGAATCTCCAATAACTCAACTCGAGCAGCGCTGTACCACAGCATCATCGCAACGATCAAATCCATGGATATTCCAATGCCGACTTGAAATATGGCTATAACTTGCGTGGCATACAAAAAAACTTGTACTATCGAGGATTCAATTGAAAAGGGATACCACACATCACTAGGAAGTACTTGTAGTGATAAAAGAGGTATGAAAGTGAATATTATTGCTGTGGAAATAAAGGATGAACCAACGTATATTTGAAAATGTTTGTAGCGATTTATATACTTCTGCATCACCGCTTCTTCCTGTTTATCCGCTTTTTCGATGAATTGATCGATGTCATGGAGAATCATCTATAAGGCCAGTAAAAAATTGATGATGTAATTAGTAACAATTAAGTTGCTAATATAATGATGAAAGAATTAAACAATAATAGTGGCAATGAAAGTACAACCCAGGATTACACAATTTTTTTCGTCGTATTCTTTAATTTGAATGAGACAGACAAAGCAGAATAAAATTAAATACTTGATTTAAGTGGAAAAAACATCTTACCTGGAATTTTTTTTCCATGATTTTGCTCGCTAACATATTAATAAATATCTCAGACAATACTGTCAATTCTGATAATGATCTAGTCATTTTTACAGAGTCTCCATTAAAAAAGTAAACTGCTAGGATTAGTGGTACGAGTAGTGCTATAACATTAATAAATGCTATCCACCACTTGAACGAATGGATTGCAGCTTCAGTTTTACTGGCATTAATATTCAAAGGCCAGATAACAATGAGTTTGCCAAAATATCGTAAACAGTTAAATACGTTTTTAGGATTAATATAATATATCATTTTTATTATTATAGACCGATACTTTTAATAACAACAAGTAAGTAGTCTATAAATAATATGGAAACGAATCTTTTAATTTATTTTATCTGTAGCAAATAATTCATAACTATCGTTTTTGCCACAATATCATCACGTGTTTTCTTACTTTAAAATGTATCTTTTTGCTGCTACTCCAGAATGGACTGTATAAAAATGATAATTGACAGGTTGATAAGTTTAATTACTTCTTGCTCTAAAGTGAATATCTTCTTATATCCATGCCATAAACTTAACTACGGCCGAATATATTTTTTACACACTGTGCTACTCTTTCTATCAATGTGAAGAATGTACAAACTTGTATTATATAACACTGTTTTAAGACGAAAATATAATGGCTACCGTTATTACTCAAGGGTTAGTAAGTACTACCTGAGTGTCAAATTTTGCTTCAGGCGTTCGTTCACGATTGCATAATTTACGTGATTTAATTAAGCCACACAAATTATTTGATGCTGGCACGTATTTTACATAATAGGTATCCAGCTCTGCCGTATGCATTTTTAAACTAACCTTGAACGAGTAAATTAATAAAAGCCACGCAAATTAAAATGTCATTATCACTTGAAACACGCATAAGTATGAATTTTTAAAGTTAGCGGATTGTTGTTTTCTCATTAGTATCATATCGATTATCCTTAAACTCAAGCATAATAAACAAGAAGGAACCCAGACAGCAGCACGTGTAATATCATTTATGATTTATTTTTTAATGTATATATAACTCGATCTCTACTAATTTTACTACACTTATGAATATAGAAAAAGACAATAAAATAGTCTCGTTTAGTTGGCCAACGTATTTTTCTTATTTACAATACAAAAAATCTTTACTTACGTAAAAGCAATTATTTGCTTCATTATAAATGAGCTATTTTTTATCATACGGAACATTTTGATTTGATTGATTTTCGTTGTAAGAGTTAAAAAAATTTAGTTTAAATTTAAATTTCATCCAACTTTATACTGTTTTGAATGGTAAAAGAGATTGTGCGATCGTTGTCTTTAAATAAAAACGTGCACGAACTCACAAATTGAAAATGAAAAAAATTGTTTACAGAATCAATAGACAAGTTGCATGAAATAAAAATGATTCTATTTGGTCCGTCAGGTAGATTATTAAAAAATATTGGTCATTTTTTCTTTTTTCATACAAACAAAAACTGACGACGATAGAACGATATAAAAGTTAAGTAATCAACGGAATTGGTTTTACCTTTAGACTAACTGCGACCTTTGAAAAAAAAATTCTTACTTGTAGTTTTAGACGTCGAAAGGACGATTATACTGATTTGGACAGAGAACCATTAGTGGATAATAAAACAAAAAAAATTGCGAAAGGTCGCCAAAAAGTTTTTTGCGTTTTGAAGAAAAAGTTGATAGCACACGAGAAAAATTATTTTTCTAAAATATGTGCGCAAAGAAAAAACGAATAAAATGAGCTCCAGTGGAACTTGATTGGCCCAGCGGTTCTTTTAAAAATTGCAAAAACCTCTGAACTGGCACGTTTTTGAAAAATTTACAAGTCTGGTTCCAATCTTATAGCATATATACCTGGAGGCAGCATCGTATTCACAGGCTGCGAAACCAGGCGCGAAGAGAGAGAGTATCGAGGAGAGTATGAATCTCAGTACACCTTATTACTTCAAGTAAGTGGCTATAGTATAATATATGTATAGATGTACTTTAGCTAATGTGACCTTTTTTTGTTTCCCTTAAAGCGGGAACCCTTAACACGTTATATTTCCAAAAAAAAAAAAAAAAAAAAAAAAAAAAAAAAAAAAAAAAAAACAAATATCACTTTATTTGCTTACCTATTCACTTGTACTAACACTACTAACTAGTACATTTTAAATTAAATTAGCTAGTCACATTAGTTATATGGTAGTATGTCCAAAAACAAAAAGGTCATCCATAGGAATTTCACTTTACTTGCTTAAGTATTAACGAGCAGGGAATGGTGCTTGAGCATCTGTGGGCAAAAGCGGGACATTTTTGCTAAAGCGGGACAGCGGGACGGATAGCTGCAAAGCGGGACGTATGGTCACCTTAACTTTAGCATACGTTTGGTGGCCACGTTTGAGCGCGCTACCACTTTCGCTACCGAGAGAGAAAGGATGTACTGGAATTTGTACTCTCTCTCTTCGCACCTGGTCTCGCGGCCTGTGTATAAGATGCTGCCTTTAGGTATACATATATGCTCTATGGTTCCAATGCATATGGAAGGATAAAATTTTCCCAGGTTGTAGTTTCAGTAGTCTTCAATATATCCTTTATGCAAATTGCCAATTACTTTGAACTATAATTTATATTTCATATTGGTACAACTGCCACTTGATACACATTTTATTAGTATTTCAGTCAATTGTCAATTGTGTCTTTACAATGTGAAACTTTAAAATCCAAAAAAAAACAAGTTGAAGTACTGCACGTTTCGTTCCAGAACTATTGACTCTCTGAAAAATAATTCTCTTATTATCGGCTCTTACCTTCGATTATTGATGATGATTTGAAAGATATTTAATCACATGGAATTAAAACTTAATTTTTATCTTCGGAGCATGTGCGATGTTTTGGTGAAATTTTCCAGAATTCAGAGTTCCATATTACAAACAAACTATAGTGTAATTCATCTCAAAGGTGTATAGTTTTAGGTGTATAATCTATATTTCTTTCGACACGATGAGAAAATACATACATATATTATTTTACTGATTCAAATATATTGTTTACTTAACATTTTTTGTCATGATAACATGAAGAGCAGTAAAATATGAAAACGTATTGGATAAAACCTGAAATGCAAAAATGTCAATGACATTAAATGTTCGTACTACGTGAATCGTGTAAAATAATATTACAGTCATTACATTGAAATAGTACTTCAAAGACAGTTCTTTGATCAATCCTGGAATTTTAATAGTTACAGGTTTTTGTGCTCTAAGAATGATAGTTATCCAATTTCTAGTGATACTGGATGAATCACGCATCCACAAAGATGCATACACAACATCCGAGAGTCTCCTGCACTATTGTTTTGAACAATTGAAATTTCTTTATGTCAACTGCTTAATTATTAATGTGACTGTCAAAGATTACCATATTCATCAAGTTATCAGAAGGTAAAGCTGTGACGTACAAATTAATACCAGCACTGATACAAACTATGGCAAACTGTCCTTTCACGAAAATCGGTTGAGGCTTCGAAAATTATGAATGAAATCAATCATAATATCATCACTAGCTCTGGGAAACGGGGAATATACTCACGCTGAACAGATATATTCCAGCGAACGCTAGTCCTGCTGTTACTGAGAATACTGTGGCAAAAAGTACATATCGAAATGTGTCCACGAGTTCCTTACCATATCTAGAAACTCTTAAAAGTTATAAGTTCGTATAAACTATAGACTCAATACAATCGATAATGGCAACAACCTAAGCAGTCTCTGGTGTTCTCTGATGCACTCACACATCTCACGCATGCTTTGAATTTTTTCAAACTTTTGACAGAGCAATTCGAATCTGATTCCCGTGAACCACAGGAGAAGAGCCACAAAACTGTCGACGCACATGCCCGCAGATGCTTGAAACCCGGCGATCGCTTGGTGCACGTAAATCATTTCCCACACGGGGCTACAATTCACGGAAAATGGATAAACGGCTTCCGTCGGTAGAGAGTTGGGTAAAAATATGGGACCGCAAATAACGAATAACGTAGCTCCGTAGCAGCATAGTGTGACAAAGACGTGGAATCGCGCACGTTTGCTGACGTATGTTTGGCACACCCGTCGCTCGCGAAATTTCGCAGTTCTCAGATAATCGTTCAATTCTTTTAACAAAAACTGCAAGTGTATGAGGAAAAAAGTATACATTAACGCAAACACATATATATATATATTCCACAGTAGTAAGTACCTGTAATTTTTTCCGATGGATTCGACAAACAATAGTTTTGATGATGGCTTGCGTTACAGCGCACGACAAGCAAATGGATTTCGACACAACGATGGGATTATCCTTGTGCGCATAGATAGAAGCAAGAAGAGGCAACAGCAGACATATCGAACTGACCACGGAACTGCACCAAACGAGATCCACCAGTTTCATTTGTAAGCCTTTGGCGTCAATATCCGGTGGCCAGACCGCAACAAGAATAACGCTTATTTTCGTAAAAGCTAGAGCTTTCTCAGGCGATACGCCGGTCTTCATTGCACCTTGTGATTAATTTTCACATACAATGGATGCGGTTCATACCTTCGCGTGGAGAGGAAATGATACGTTGCAACGCTTCATCGGATGTGCCCTTTGAAGTATGTACGAACAAGGTACTTACTGCGAAGAAATATTTATCCGACTGAAAAATTTAATTAACGAGGTGGTAAAGTAACGCTCCGCGAGCCTGTCGATAGTGGCTGAGAAGTTGATTAATTAAGAATAAGATGTAGCTGCTATTACGCGCAATTTCTCTTGTACGAAAGCAACAATGCTATTCGTAATCATACTTATCGACAGATGTATCTTTCGCACGTATTTCACAGTACGTGAAATTTTCGTTTACTACAGAAAGCATTACTATCTTGTTTTTTCTGCGGAAAAGTTTTCTGTTTTTAATTTCCAAAGTTAACGAGTGAAAATATTTATAGTACACCGAGATCAGTTCTTCATGTATATATTTCTATATGAACTTTATTCAAAAATACAATCTAAAGCCTTTGTGCACAAAAAGTAGTTTTGGTCAGTTTTTCAATACGTTGAATAAACAAATTTTCACTAAAACATGAATCAAAGACTAAATCGGTACGGGATTGATTCTCAATTAAATACATTTTTCATTTTTCGTAAGAGTTTATTTTTTCCAAAAACATTTGTCTAAAACAGTTACGGCTACAATATAACGAAAAAATTAGATCTCGTCTCAATATCTTCATCCTACCATTACTTTCAAAGCTGTGAAAAATCTGAAGGATGTCGACAGAAACTATCCAAATTAAAATTGAGTTTTAAAATGTTTTCTATTACCACGAAATCACGAAAGTATATCAATCACATCCTCACCTGTGAAAAGAATGCTAAAGACAAAGTTGGAAGCATTCGAGTCGCTTTAATTGTCACTGGTTTCTGAGATAGCATAATCAGATGTAATATACAAGTTTGTGATTTTTTTTCCATGACGTACCATTCGGAGTGAAATGCCTTAACACCAACGAGTTTGCTCTAAAAAATTTAATTACATTTCAGTTTACAAATCCTTTTTTACTTTCTTATATATAGTTTTAATAATTTCATGAAATTTACTTTTTCTCGAAGATTATCTGCTGCCCATGAGCATGTATAAAGACCTGCAATAGCTGTGATAGCAACAATTGCAAACTGTGCCTTGATTGTTGACGATTGATCCTTTGGAAAACATATTGTGTTTTTAGTTCTGACGTTAATTATGACGATTCAATGGAGTGTATTTTTTATTTTTACATACGCTTACGAGTTGAATCAGACTGAATAATACCCCGCCGATTGAGGTTATTAATGTTGCAAAAACCAGAAGATCGACTGTACTTTTCACGTCATCAGTATATCTGTAAAATAAGTAGTGTATAAAGCTTTTTAAAATTTGTTTAACATACATTACAACAAAAAATTCAAAATTCGTTTGTGATATGTATTATAAGAGTTTTGTATTAAACGAATATTAACCATCAAACTTATACGTGAGTATTTAAAAATTTTCTTTTCATTTGTCCGACTTTCACTCGCCTTAATAATAATTGATATCTTTCCAAGTAATGCCTCAAATCCTTAAAATTTTTGCAGTTGGCGATAGTTGAAGCCAATATCTCAAACCTTGCGCACACAAACCATATCAACATGGCCACAAGACAGTCAAGCAGGACAGCAGCCGAGGTTTGAAGGCCAACAAGTGATTGATGTGCATAAATTAAAATATGTATATAAAAATTATCTATTGAGAAAGGATATACAGCATCAGTTGGAAATCTTTCTGAGATGAATAAAGGAATAATGATGAAGGAAATCGACGTTAAGTAAGTCCATGCTGTGACGTAAAAATGTAGGCCTGTACATTGAGCTACATACTTTTCAAGAATCTGTACTTCGAAAGACGTAGTATCATTTAAAAAATCTTCCATTTCTACGAGTATTTTCTGTATAATGACATTAAATTGTTAAATTATCAATACAATATCATAATTAATATTACATTTATTATATTTCGTTAATTTAATAAATCAAAAAAACAATTCGATATCTAACAGTGGGTCATCAGTTTCTTTGATATATATATATATATATATATATATATATATATATCTAATAACCTGAAAATTATTGCAAAAAATATTCACAGTGTTAGCATCTGTATCTATTGTGAAAAAAATGAATCTATATTAGCAAATTGAGTATTGGTTTCTAAAAAACTTTGAATCTCTTAAAACGCTTTTTTTACAAAAAAAGTAACTATGTAAACTACAAAGATGTTCACTATCTGATGCATGATTGAAGGCTATACGCAACTTCATAGTAAAAACTGTAGTTAAATTTACTTTTTCACTTAATAAATGTTTACTTCACAGAATAATGATCGAATGGAGTATTTGACAATGACGATAAATATTTCTTGATTTTAATATTATTTGCGTTTTATAAACATTAGATTATACGTATGATTTTTAAAGGGCGTGGTAGATTGAGATTCTCTACAAGAGAAAAAATGCTTCTAAAAATTTTTTTTTAATACCAATTAAAATCTGTAAAACTTCAGTACTTACTTCTCTACTTAAGTAAAAACAAGTAGCTTTAATGCATGTAAAAAAATACGAAATATATGTCATTCAATAAAAAGTTTGAATTTCTCGAACTCTTTTAGCTACACATGCAAAATAAGCACCTCTTAAATGCTGCACTCAAGGCTTAATAATGAAAAATTTAACTAATTGTTACTCAGTGTACACTCGCGTGTATTTATGTTGATCCGAATATGTTTTCTTTCTAATTCAATTTCATAATATTAGTATAAATATAAGGATTAAAAATCATATTGGCACAACCTGCAATTTTTTACGCCGTATCTTGCAGAAAAGAGTCTTCATTGTAGTTTGACTCACTGCGCAGAAAAGACACATCGATTTAGTCATGATTTCTGGATCATTTTTGTGCACAAAAATGGATGCCAAAAGTGGGAATTGCAAACATATGGATGATACAATCATCGCCCACCATGACAAGTCAAAAATCAAATGTTGTACTTTACTAGCATTACGTGCTGGCCAGCAACGCAATAGCAACACACTGTACTTGGTGAAGTTGAGGGCTTGAGACAATTTCTTTGAGTGTTTCATTACAAGATAATCGAAAGTATATTTTTCACCAATGAATTTTTAAAACTTGTTTAATAGATATATTTTAATGAAATACAGGTATTTTAATGATCGTATGCATAATAATTTTATTTATACGAGATATTATTCCAACCAGCTCTATGAAAGTATTCTATTAAGGTCTACTCGATATTCTGTAATAAGACTTTCCGGTACATAGTACGTACGTAACTGTCTATTATTATTAGGTGTTATGGCGGAAACGAAAATTACGGAGGTGAAGTGGCTCGCATTAAAATTGAATTCCCGTACCGGCCTCGTATCGGCGATGTAAAGTATGACGTTTGCACTACATTTCTACATTTAGCTCCTTGCTATAGGATTATAATCGAGAATAGTAAAGTTAAATTTCTAGAAACAATAAAAAGTTGCATTTTCATCTGCAGTATTGAAACAATATAGATATATTCTAAAATTTAAGGTATATATTACGAATATCAAACTGTAAATCAGTATGACAGTCTTTAAATTTGTAGCAATATGAAAGCCAGAAATTAATTAGACTAGTTTTTTTTTTAGTTAGTTGAAAAAGTTAACATTGAAGTATATGTGGTTTATTCGTAAAGATTTCAATAGTTTGTCATCTTCGACTTTTTAGATATTGAAGAAAATAATGACAAATAAATTTATATTTTAACAGCATCCTCATCATCATCATCTCCAGAATTCCTGGATTTACAAAATTTACTGAAAAATAAAACCAGACTATCAATATATTTTTAAATATATTTTTAGACTATGAATATATTTTTTCATATAATACTCACTAATAAATTAATGTTGGCACCAACACAACTAAGACAGATAACGATGTCGTTGAGATTACGCCTATAATAGTGATGGCTGTCCTCATTGGATCTTCACTGGGCTGTATCAGTTTTGGTTTCTCGTCCTATAAAAATATTAATTCATCATCTAAACTAAACATGTTTTATTCAATTATAAAATAAATTATCGTGTTCAAGGTACTATTTATCTTTATAAGTGCAACGAAGAGCGATGTAACAAAATACCGTACCAAGGAAATCAGGAGAGGTAAGCAGAATTTGCAAACATAACAGAAATTAAACACTCAAATTGAAAAAAAAATAAGACAATCCCATACATTGGTCAACTATCAAGCAATCAGTTATCGAGCAATGTGAATGCGAAACTTAATGAAAACAAAACCCAGTTCATACACGTTTATTCATTGTTATTTTTTCATTCAATTGTTTGACAATCAACAAATTAAATTTTACCCATTCTACTCTGAAGAACACAAAAACACTTTTACTTTGAAAAGCCTTTTCTTTTTTTTTCTTTTTACTCATTCGAGAGTTTGCTGAGTATTTTCTCACTCATATGCTAGTTATTACCCCAGTTCAGTATTATACCACAATATGTCTCTGGTAGTATTTATCAAAATAAATAGGAATTTTTTTTTAAATGGCCATCAGAGAGCAGCAGTACGATCAGCTTTATCCTATCTCATGAGATATAGTTATATACAAATACATGCGTGAATACATACATAGATTTATACAAAAGTATACATCAGCAACACTTCACAGTCATAAAGGCCCCAGTTATTCGTGATCAATAGAAACCAATAGAAAACCAACATGAAATTCTTCTACTGGTTTCTTATTTGTATTTGCACTCGGAAAACCAGATAAAAAACAGCCTTGGTCAAAAACGGTGTTTCCATACCGTTTTTTACAACTAGGAGTATATTTAACACTAATAAATCAACAACATTAGTTACTACCATCCGGATGGCAACATCAAAACTGGGTGCATAAAATATTTTGGATGGAATTTCAATAAAAATCAAAAAACCTTTTTCTTTCTATTTCCATCTAAAATACTTTAGGCCCCCAGTTTAATGTTGCCATCAGGATGGTAGTAACTGTTGATTTATTAGTGTTAAATATTAACCTAGTTGAAAAAAATGGTATGGAAAAACCATTTTTGACCAAGGCTGTTTTTTATCTGGTTTTCCGAGTGCAAATACACATAAGAAACATGCAGAAGTTTTTCATGCTGGTTTTCTATTGGTTTTTATTGATCACGAACAACAGGGGCAAGCCGTCTCACAAACATTTTTTTGATAAGAGAACCTTATAGGGTGTAACTGGTCTTCGAATTATGAAGTTCATGAAAATTTTTAATGTAAAGGTATTACAAAAAATAAAAATTGTTTACAAACTATATTTAAACATACAATCAATCATATGGAAGATAAGAATCATCTTAAGGCTTATATTTTTTTCAAACAATTAAAATGCCCTTGTTACTGCAAAATTGATAACCCACATCAACTCAAATTTTTTAGTATAGAATTCAGACAAAAGACCCATATCGCTCTAATATTTTCTGGATGGGATAGGAGGAGGAGTAACCTTTTTCTTTTTAATTACGTTGAAACTTATTTAAAATATAAGATTTGTTTAATAATAAATTAGATGCAATTTGGCAAGGGTCAGTCCTGAGTGTCCTGACAAAGTATCTCAGTATTTTTCTTTTTTATCGTTCGCTGTGCGCATGAAGACAACCAGCGCTTCAGTCATACGTTAAAAAAAAAGTTATTGAGCAGAGTAACCTCACATAGCTTGATACGGCTGCAGAATTATGCATGACATTCGGTTTTCTGTTTATATGACTGTCACAACAACACGGAAAGGTCACTTTGCTCAACTTTGTTTTGACCATATAATTTGTCTGCGTACTGGAGTCACTATATGTTTTTTATCGCATATTTTTTATGACAAAATATAATATTTGTATTATCTTGCCACAATGATAGCAAGGCGATGAATAATTGTCCTGCAGTTTTACGTTTTGTGCATCGAAGAATGCTATATGCTTACGTTGTAAATAGGCGAGTTGTCTTCATGCCCACACAAATACATATTGAAACGTTATTTACACGTATGAAAAAATTCTGCATGAAAGTCTTATATATATAATAAAAAATGACATTTTATATATGAAATAAAAGAAATATATGTTGCACGTATAAAAATAAATTTCCAAACTCACTGATATCGTATGAAAATATATCTGAAAATGGAGGATTAATGCTGTTTTATGAATGATTTTGGTAGTTAAATAATGGCTGATACTTTTTTATCCATGAAAATTTCCAACCGTAAACAAATTTTATAATCAAGAATATTTATGTCTTACTAAAAAATTGTTTTATCAATGGCAACCATTTTTTAATTTATTTTATTTCAAACTTAAATCATACTTATTTCATAAATAAAATGTGACGATCGTATATGACTAAAATTAATCAAAGCTTTGAGCAAAACAAAAATATTATCAATCCATTGATAAGATAATTGAGACAAGAAAATAACAAAAGATTTTTTCACGAGGAAATAATTAATTTTCATACATAATATTACCATCAATTATTTTACCGTAGAATAAGATCAATAAATAATTTTCAGAAATAGACATTGGTAACGCAGTAAAAATAATCTGATATATATTTATTCAACTTTTTAAGTAGTTTACAATCATGCAAGTGTATCTAATGAAGTCAACTTTCTGATACAAAATATGGTAGAATAAATTTTTTACGTACCTTTTCAGCGTTACAAAAAGCAACGAAAACCATCAGAAGTAAAATATGAAAAGGTGGCGAGCAGATACTTATTTTTAAGTCGATCATTTTTTTTTTTTTTTTACTTAATACTCTTTCACGTCCACAATGTTCAAGCGGAAAGCGGTAACTGATAAATACTATATCTCATACCTGACTGATACTGTGGTTACTCAAATTTAATATTAGGCGTTGAGTGGGGAAGCCGGATGGGTGAATCGTTCGAAAAGTGTTAAAACTAATTATTACGCATGAATCTTTTTTAAAAAGATATTAATTTTTAATGTAGTATCGACGTTGTTTCCCAAGAGAAAAATAATGCACAAGTGGAAGCGTTAAAAATAAGAAAGTATATAGAGCTAAAATAAAGTTTGGTTTTACGAAAATTCCAAAATTGATGGTGATTGCTAAAATAAACATATGAAATTTATTAGAGTATTTTCGATTTTTGAAAAAAAAAATTATATATAATAATATATATAATACGCCATTCTATTATCAAACTGTAACTTGTCAGGCGGCACCCGGCGAGACGGAGATCCACCGTAGACTGGGTGACACCGTCTAACTTTGTCGAATACGAAAAGGCTTTAAGATAGTTGTTTCAAAGCTTTTCATGTATCTTTTCTAGGAACCAGCAATATTTCTCAGCAAACGAAATTAAGTTTTATCTCTATGAACAAAACCCTACATTCAATATTATCCGTGGACTCGCCAAAAACACCGTGATATCCCTTTTTGAACTTTCCAATTTTTAAAGCAATAAAGGCTGTTCAAGTTGTAATTTTCTTAGCCATCAGTGGAAAGTCGATAAAAACTATTTATTACCATGAAATTGTCAGAGACTTGAAGTTAAGTAATCCTGAACGTCAGTAAATTATCTAACGATTATTATTAAGATAGTCGATTTCAAAATTAAATTTTAAATCAAAGTAACCACATGATTCAATTATAACTGGTTCCACAACATTTCAACAAAATTGTATTCGTAAGATAACAGCATCAGAAGTTTTTATTTCATATCTTACATACACATCATGAAGATTTAAACGCTATGATATCGACAGTTCAAACTTTTTACGAAGACAAAAGTAGGAATGTCTTTGATCTACCTATCTGTAGTATTTTTTTCTAAAGTAATAAAACTTTGCTATATTTAATGGTTTTGGAAATTTATTTTGCTTGATAAGTAAATTAATTAGTAAGTTACTTTATTTGTATTAATTATTATTGTATATCGTATAAAGTATGTATGTAAGGAATACAATCATTAATCATATGTGACTGCTGACTACATTATTTTGACCATTATTTTTCAAAACCATTCAAACCATATATATTAATCTACAACTTGTAAATAAAACAAATTTTATTTCAGAAACAAGTGATTCCTGTCTAACTCCGATGTTGCAATAATTCTAACTAAATTCGAACTTAATCACGCCAATCATGTAAACAGTTTTAAACTGCCTATAATCAGGATAAATAATTAAAGTTTTAATTAATACTTTTAGCATACAGCATATATTAACCACCGACTCATTATGCCACATCAATATGCAAGCAAATATTTACTATTGTACAAAACATACCATTAAATGGTTTAGTGCCGATTTTGTTTAGAGTGCTTGCAGCTATTCAGACAGGCATGAATTTACGAGTTCCACAAGGATGTCGATTCATTTGGCGTATTATTACCCTTGATCGACCGATAGTTCTCGCAAATTCTAGCCCGGAACACTTCCTGATTTAATGGTAAATAGACCGTTAGTACCTGGAATTAATTATTTTGTTACTATTATTACTATTACTTTGTTATATAGATGTTTGAACAGCTCGAAACAGCCACTGTAACGTTTGTACAAATAAGTGCTATTGAGATAGAAATTAAAATTTGTTTGTTTATTCTTATAATATTTAAATTAGCATAACAGAATGAAAATCAATCATCGTGTTTGACTTCACTTATTCACAATCATATTGTTTTAAAGCCCTTGAACGCTTTTGCACCAATTAATATGACGAACCTACAAAATGAGACCCGGGTGATCCCGTCGTAAATTTTGCAAAAATCATTGAATTCGTACGTTTCTTTCCAAGATTTTTAAAATTACTACTCTTCGAATGTAAAATTCGAGAATCTTCAGCGGTCGTTAATTAAAAAATTATACCTACATTATTCCTGTTTTTTTCCATCAATTATATCAAAATTTAATCGCCCGCTAAAGATCTGGACAAATGTGCAGCAGACAGCCCCCATACAGAAGCTTGATATAATTTTAAATTTCACTAATAATATGAACCTCAAGTAAAGGGATTGAAAACTCATGTTCTTGGCCTAATATTCGGACCAATAACTTATTGAATATAAAGGTAATTTGATAAAATAAAAAATCAGAGGCACTAGATGTAACCCTCATCTAGTGCCTCTGATTTTTAGTTTTATTAAATTACCTTTATGTTCAATACTTCGTTGGTCCGAATATTAGGCCAAGAATATGAGTCTTCATTGTCTTCAATCCCCTCTACTCGAAAATGACGTTAATACAGTCATGCAGACACGGTCGGTTAAGTTAGTTAAGTAGGGTTGGGGGTAGGTACCAACATTTGAATTGACGGCATTGACCAAATCATCATCCGAATAGGGGTCGTGCACTATTTACGTAAACACTTTATTTATTTATTTTGACTCCCCTCCCTCCCAAGTAAACTATAGTAATATTTATGAGTCACCCCCTCCTCCCCTCCATAGTAAACATAATACGCGGTAAATGTAAAAAAATTCTTTAAGAAAAAACAATTCTAAAAAAAAT